>SEYY01024051.1:70000-105000 GCA_009176605.1 Armadillidium nasatum | reverse complement strand
ATGTGAGGTTTCTGTTTCAGTACGAGGACAGTATTTCGAACATCACCCATTAATGATATTAGGTATTATACTATTTTGCAGCGAACTTTTTACCAATGACTACTTCAAATTACACAGTCACAGGTAATGATTTTCTCTAATTTTCGAAATACGCATTACGAACTAGCCTACTAATTCTCGACCCAAAACAACTAGTAGATGGTACGCAGTTCCCTACCAGTATCTCTGATGCTCGTGGTTATACTGGATCATTCTAATCCTTCATCATATACTACTCAACTCTTTCGATTCAGTACAGACCCTGTGTCAAGATTTTTTAAAAATCAAAGTTGTCTGGAACTGCAGACTAGAGAAATTTCAATTTTAATCTCCTTTAGTATGTATGATCTATAGTGACAATACGTCTCAACAGCAAATACACTTTCTTCTTTGGGAAACGACATTGCAAACGTACTCTACACAAAGAAATGAACGCTCCATTACTACTATCTAGTAAAATTCCTTATCAGCTTGTTGACTTTGTAGTATAATGTTACCACCTGATAAATATTGTAATGGAGAAAATATTCTTCTACCCTTTTATCTTTCTAACTGTACCCTTAATGAAACAACCATTAAATTTACGGTTGCAGTGAGGTGTTGAAGCATGACGAAAGTTTAGTGCATGACAACCAAGGGCAGGGCAGTGAGGTGCATTGCTTAAAAATACGTTCTAGGCCATATCTATATATATAATATATATATATATATATATATATATATATATATATATATATATATATATATATATATATATATATATATATATATATATATATATATATATATATATATATATATATATATATATATATATATATATATATATATATATATATATATATATATATATATATATATATATATATATATATATATATTATATATATATATATATATATATATATATATATATATATATATATATATATATATATATATATATATATATATATATATATATATATATATATATATATATATATATACATATACGCACTTGTATACTTATTTGCACCAAATTTGAAATAAATAGCTTCATAATCAGCATTCTAAACTATAATAAATTATATGTATGTTAGAGCAATACGTGAGAATAAAAATTGAGCAATCATTAATCGTTTTTTGATTATTGGATGGCCAAAAATTAAAAGTTGTAAGTAGCAGTTCATTCATAGTTTCGTTGTAAAATTCTATGTAAAATTCCATATCTATAAGAAGTAAGAGGACCTTTATCAACAAGGTATAATTGTTTCCTTAGTTGACAGGTAGTGTGATTGCTCTGACTTTTCCCAATAATTAAATTGCAATTATGTGAAATTAACGAAGTGACCTCGCACATTTTGTTGTAATCGTGATAATTGATAAGCCTGAGAATTTTAGTCTGGGATTTTTTGAAGTACAAATGAGTGAATCTCATTTTCTCCTTTGGTTTTATACTTGTTGTTGTGTTTTGATATCAGTCATACTTGCAACATAGTAAAAATATAAGTAAAATAATATGCTTAATATATATATATATATATATATATATATATATATATATATATATATATATATATATATATATATATATATATATATATATATATATATATATATATATATATATATATATATATATATATATATATATATATTTATTTATTTATTTATTGTGCTTGCAACCTTACTTATATAATAGAAACGTTTTTAAAAATTGAAATAGGTTGTCTAGAATTATAGATAATTAGGCTAACGTCGACAATGTGTTGAATTTTTTTTTTTTGTGAATAATATCCTAATTTTCAAGTATTGTTCCTTTGCTGCATTTCACATATAGACTGGCTAAATATAACTTTGTGATAGTTTTCTATTCAGTTTTTTTCTGTTGATATTGATAGGCATACATTAGAGAAGAAATATATTGTAAAACAATAATATTTAAATAATTTTCATCCTTATACTGAGGTTTTATTTTTACTCTATTGAAATTGAAACTAAATGCAAAATTTGCATAAATATATTATGCAAATCTTAATAAATCTTGGAATATTAAATTTGTTTTTTAAAAGAATGAAAACCTCCCAAAAATTAAATTGAAAAAATATACATTCATACTTTGAATGTGTAAGTGACTGTCTATTGATTGATTTTTATTTTTATAATTTACTAGTATTCCAAGATGCTTTACTAATACGAGCATAATATAAAATTTTTTTTTTTGTAGTTTTTGATGCCAATTTTGGTAATTGTTTAGTGTAAGAGCCCATAACTGATTTTCATTTTTCCAGAGAATACTGCATATCCATTAAAATGAACATTAGAATATTAGAAAAATAGAGATAGTTTGAAGTCACATGGGCCTATTGAGGCTGTCTTAGTCAAAACAAATAATAATGGTAACTAATATATGCAATAAAGGCTAGGTTTATCCTATCCCTAGTTATTAGATCACTCATGGCAAAGTAAGATAAAAATAAAACTAAGACCTTACTTATTTTTAGTAAACCTAACAAATGATATTATATAACATACTTTTATATATATAAAATGAACCAATATCTGTTACAAAACTGTCAGATAGGCTTATTCACAAGCTGGTATAAAATTCATAGGCTTAGTTTTAAGCTGGTCTAAAAATTCACATATACACGCCAATTCACAAGCTGGTATAAAATTCATAGGCTTAGTTTTAAGCTGGTCTAAAAATTCACATATACACGCCAATTCACAAGCTGGTATAAAATTCATAGGCTTAGTTTTAAGCTGGTCTAAAAATTCACATATACACGCCAATTTGGCTTAGTCAAGTTATATATACTATATGATACCTAAACCATCCATATATCTATCTAGCCCCTTAAATGCTGTAAGAGAATCACAGTCAACAATCTCATGTGGCAAACCATTCCAAAAATTAACAACCCTATTACTGAAAGAGTATTTTCCTAGATCGAGATGGCATGACTTTTTAATTTTCTTATTGCATCCTCAAGTTTTTCTTCCATGGTCCACTATAAAGTATATTTAATCTCTGTATTACTGTCAGATGGAATATTTTGTAAACTTGTAGCACATCCTCTCTGAGAAACCTCCTTTCAGCTGAGAATATTCTAAGCTCTTTCAGCCTCTCTTCATAGCTCTTACTCTTGAAGACAAAAATCATCCTTGGTGCTCAATGTTGAAGAATAAACACAAAAAGTGTCTATGAGGCCTCTAACATTAATTATTGATGTAGCAAATTTCTGTACTTTACAGTAATGATATCTTTGAAACATTTGTTTGTGAATAATATTATCTATCCATTAAGGCCAACTTATCATTTTATAGGCCACCTAATAAAATAAAGCTCTAGAATTTTTTTTTTTTTTTTTTTTAAATTTTTAAAAAGATTAAAAAATGTTAAATAACTTGTAACAAATCAGGTTTTAAAATTTTCTAATCATTTTGTACTTAATAAAATGACACTAGACATTTTTGCTAAATTTTTTGTTAAAAGGCATTAAAAAAGATTCTAAACAAAACTTACAAGATATCTAATATTTTAATTTAATCCAATAATTAAATAAATCTTTTCAGAGATTGTTATTATTTGGTGTAAAAATTAATGCAAAGATTTATATATGAATTGTGTATATAAATACACTGCCTTATCATAGATGTTGTTATGTAAATGCCATGTGTTTATTTGTTAAGTTTAAGGTTAAAGTTTATTTTTCATTTTTTGATAAGTTTTATATCTTATGTCTTATCATCATTATAATAAGATAAAATAATATTGAAATGATAAGCTTTTTTAAATTATTTCGCAGTATAAATATTTATAGTTCAACTGCATTGATTTAATATATATATATATATATATATATATATATATATATATATATATATATATATATATATATATATATATATATATATATATATATATATATATATATATATATTATTAGAACATAGTTTTCCTTTATGAAACTTACTTATGATGTATGCAATTGAATTTTTGTGAATAGTGAAGATACTATATAAAATTGCACTTTATTTAATTCATTTTAAGTGAAAATACCATACAAATTATAGTATTATTAGTGAAAATCATATTCTGATATTAAGTAATTAGCTGAAAGTAAAGTTGTTATTCAGGTTATGTTTTCATTACAGTAATATTTTCCAATACAGTTCTTTTATTGGTATTGTAAAGCTTTATAGGCCTAAGTGATAGTAATATTTTCCAGTGCAATTCTTTTATTGCTATTGTAAAGCTTTATAGGCTGAAGTGATAGTTTTATATCTTTAAAAGCATTTTTTCATATCATATCAACTTGTATGAAGTTATCAAAAATACTGGTATATATATATATATATATATATATATATATATATATATATATATATATATATATATATATATATATATATATATATATATATATATATATATATATATATATATATATATATATATATATATATATATATATATATATATATATATATATATATATATATATATATATTAGGTATGTACAGGAACTGTTTAAATTTATTAGTTGAATAAACTATGAATTTCAGCCTGAATTCTGGCTTAAATCAGAATTTTCTATCTTCTTACCCTCTTTCTATATATATATATATATATATATATATATATATATATATATATATATATATATATATATATATATATATATATATATATATATATATATATATATATATATATATATATATATATATATATATATAGGGGTTGACCGGGGCTGGGGTTGCCTAAAATTTGTAGAGATCAAAAGCACTGAAATTTTAGGTTAAGAAAATTAGATATAAATTTAATTGAGGTTTATTTAATTATGAGGAAGGAGTAGAATAGTCAACATTCACTTAAATTAATGATTATATGCATTATCTCCGAAAATATTTCAGAAAATTGCAAATTTGGTATAATAAAAATTTAAAAAAAGTATAAAAATTTTTAAGTATTTTTTTTTTTCCGATTCATAATAGTGATTCAACAGGTTTACCTAAGTAAGATCCTAAGGTAAAGTTTGAAAAAGTGTAGATATAAAATTATCAATATAACCTGTATTTTATACATATCATTATTTTATTGCTATGTATCAAACTTGTATCATTTAGCTACATTATTTCAAAATTATTATTTTGTTTATACTTTCTGTCAATATGGCTAAAAGATAAGCTTCTGCAGCATTGGAGTATTTTACAATGTTTTAATTGTATTTTTTTATTTTATATTTCTTTTTAAAGGTGGTCTTGAGTGTTGGTTTTTCCATAAAATAAAATCGAGATAAAAATAAAAAATTAATTAACTTTTTGTTGGCTATCATTGGATATTATATTACTTGTGTAATATACTCTCAAAACTTTAAATTGTATGTACTTAGGATTTGGATTGGATAGTTATAAAAACTATTATTTTATATATAATCTTTGCTGACTCCAATTTGAGTAGTAAAAATTTGTTTGTCGTCACATGTATACATATAAATAAATATGAAGTTAAATAAACTAATACTATTTTTAATACATTTCTTATTTCGTATATTATTCTGGACAATTTTTAAGAAATTAGTTACATATGTTTTTCTGGAATGTATCAAGTCATTCTATAAGTAATGTCCCAAATCTGGCATTGGATAAGAATATTTTAGCTATTCTAAATTTTTTAAATTATACTTTGCATACTAATATTTGTTTGTAAAGTTTAAATATTACCATCACAATATGATTTAACTAAGTTATTAACTTGACTCCTTAAAGATGGATCTTCTACAGAATATACAAAACTTTGTAATGGGCTGAGCACAGTGCAAAATGAACCTGTGATATTAAAGGGAAAATTACTGTATATATATACAGTAAATATTTTTATATATATAAATTTTCTAAATTCAATAAAATATTTTGATTGTAAAGATGTATACAAAACAATTCCTCTTAATGTTTTTTTAATAGATTTAATATACATTTTCAATACTTATTTTTCAGAAACTTTTATTTTTAAAATATTCAAAATGACAAACTCTCTATCAAAATTCATAACTGCTACATCTAAAAAGCTAAATGTAGAAGAATCAGTATTGTTTAGAGGAGCCATGGCTTCTGTTTGTGTGCTTTATATATATCGAGTTATTGTACCAAAGGTGATGATTATTTATGCTTATCATCAGAAAAAAAGAAAGACAAAGAAAGTTAAAATTATTGATTCAGAATCTGAATTTGCGAAGAAAAGTCCTGCAGTAAATAGAGAATTCTGGGAACAGTTACGGAAACTTTTAAAAATCATCCTTCCAGGTGTATTATCAAAATCATCCATGTTGCTCTTTGTTCATACCCTTACTTTGATAGCGAGGACATTTCTTTCAATATATGTTGCCCAATTGGAAGGAAAAGTTGTAAAGTATATTGTTAAAAAGGATTTATTAAAATTTAGTTTTATGATGATAAAATGGATTATTGTGGCCATTCCTGCAACTTTTGTGAATTCTATGATTAGATTTTTGGAATCACACTTAGCATTATCGTTTAGAACTACAATGGTTGATTATTTTTACGAATTATATTTCAAGAAACAAGCGTATTATAGAGTCTCCAATTTAGATGGAAGAATAGAAAATATTGATCATTGTCTTACAGATGATATTTCTGCCTTTACTTCAAGTATTGCTCATCTATATTCCCATATTACAAAACCCATTTTAGATTCAATCCTTGTTATGTATTCTTTAGCAAAATTAGGAAAAACGAGAGGAGGAGCAAGTATTCCAGGTAAGAAATTGTATATTTTCTTGTTAATTTTTTCTTTATTGGTTAGTCATTCTCCTATAAATTGATTTTTCTTTGGTGTATTATGCAACATGAAACTATCTTCAGCTTATATAATATAAATATACTTATAACCATTGATTTCCTTCCTAACCAACAACAACTAAGTAACTCTGTGCATGTAGATAAATTTTTAATAATTTTTTAGGTCCTATTCTTGGAGCTATTGTTGTTAGTCTAACTGGGGAACTTCTTAGGGCAGTTTCTCCTAAATTTGGCAAATTAGTATCTGAAGAGGCTTCTAAAAAGGGTTATCTTCGGGCAGTACATTCAAGAATTGTCACTAATGCTGAAGAAATTGCATTTTATGGAGGCCACAAAGTAAGGTTTTGCTTTCAGTTAATAATCCCATACTTTTTTTTTTTTTTTTTTTTTTTTTTTTTTTTAACTTAATTTTTTTTTTTTTTTTTTTTTTTTTTTTTTTTTTTTTTTTTTTTTTTTTTTTATTTTTATTTTATATATATATATATATATATATATATATATATATTATATATATATATATATATATATATATATATATATATATATATATATATATATATATATATATATATATATATATATTATATATATTTTTTTTTTTTTTTTTTTAACATCTTCATATTTATATATATTTTAATATAGTAAATATTATATTAATTTTTTTTTATTTAATTAATTTTGATATTAAGGTAATGGTTGAAATTGTAGTAAATTTGAAACTGTCATTGAACTTCTTTCATAATCAAGGGTATTCTTAGCATTTGGTAAATCCTCTTAACATATTAAATGTGTAACTTTTTTTTTTATAATTTTTTTTATAGATATTAATGCATGGCAATTAAGCCTAATAATTTAAAAATTGAATTAAAATTGTTTATAGATGTTAAATATCAACTTAAAATAATTGTTAAATTAATTAATAATTGTTTTAAATAATGCATCTTAGATGGAATAGAAGTATATATATATATATATATATATATATATATATATATATATATATATATATATATATATATATATATATATATATATATATATATATATATATATATATATTATATATTATTCGACATTAGGGATGAATTGTTTTTTTATTAATACTTTTCATTTTCCATTCAAATAAATTCCTGAAATTGTTCATATTTATCCGGTATTGTCGCTCACTCTCTCAAACTCATTTTTTTTCTCAAACTTTGTTAAAATGTTTTATTTGTTCTTCATTTTATAAGTTATAAAAATTAATATAAGTCCATCATTTACTGTCTGTCTTATACACACATTTGATCAAATCCTGTAAAACTATTTGTTTTACAATTCATTAAAAGACTATACTCTTTGCGTAACTTTAAAGGTCATTTCTTAAGATTTTATATGACTATTAAGCGCAATCCCAACCATAGTGTCAGATCAATGACTAGTATGTGAAACTAATAATGCGTAGTACCTCCTCTAGCTCTGGTGACCTCCAGCATTCATCAAGGTAAACTCAAAATTAGTGAATGTATTCATGGGATATGTTATCGCCGCACCTTCTAGGTCGTGGGTAGTAAGATGTGTGCATCTCGGGTCGTCGAACGACCATCTTGAGGAAGTTTCAAAGATGTTTGACAAGGCTTAGGTCAGGGCTTGGAGGAGTTCGCTCCATCACCTGTACATCGATCACTCAGAGGTAGTCTGTAACCATCCGTGCAATGTGTGGGCGAACATTATCGCGCATTAGGGGGAAGTGGTTCTTAATGAACGAGACAAAGGGCTTGACATGGTCCTGTAGTAATGTGTTCCAAATAAGATGGTAAATTCAATAACCGGCGAAGGGGTAATACCGCCCCAGAAAAATTTGAAGCCACATCGGAATGGCTACCTTATTGTGTTGTTGAATGCGCTATCACTTTCTCCACGTTTACGCCAGACTCTGTCACGAGTATCTATAGATCTCGGGTTTTCCCTGGTTTCGTTTGTGAAAAACACACTTCCAGTTGTCGACGATCCAATGGGTGTGATTCCTAGCGAACTGACGTTGTGCTATTAAATATAAATATAATACAAAATATAAACTCTTTCAAATTCTTTATTCATCCCTCACCATCATTTATTACTATAGTTTCTTATTTAACATAGTGAATATTAATTAATAATAAATGTATATATGCTGATGTATGTGCGTGTGTGTGTGTTTAATTGGTAAATGAAAATTAAAATGCTTTTTTTTTTTAGTTCATATTCACACAACTTTACAAACTTTAGGTGGAATTAGGATTATTGAAGCAATCTTATCGCAATGTGGTACGGCAAATGAGCACAATATTTAACCAGAGGCTATGGTATATAATGTTAGAACAATTTTTAATGAAATATGTTTGGTCGGGAGCTGGCATGGTCATGGTTTCTATTCCTCTATTAACTTCAACTAAAAACGAAAGTAAGATTATATATATATATATATATATATATATATATATATATATATATATATATATATATATATATATATATATATATATATATATATATATATATATATATATTATATATATATATATTTTATTTTTTTTTTTTTTTTTTTTTTTTTTTTTTTTTTTTATTTTTTTTTTTTCTTTTTTTTAATTTTTTTTTTTTTTTATATATATAAAAAGGGTTAAAGGAAGAGTATATTACACTGTCCTAATATTTTTAATTATTGAAGGTGGTAACACTTCTAATACTAATAATATGGTTGTAATAGTGGATAAGAGAAATTTCTTGACCATTTAAATTCATTTAGTAGGTTTGGAGCCTTCCCAATTTACATACATATATATATATATATATATATATATATATATATATATATATATATATATATATATATATATATATATATATATATATATATATATATATATATATATATATATATATATATATATATATATATATATATATATATATATATATAATTCTATAATTAATAATTCATTTGATTTTAGGTGGTGAAGATGATGGTGGTGTCTCAAGCAGAACTGAATACTTTACTACTGCCAAAAATTATCTTCAGTCAGGGGCTGATGCGATTGAAAGGTTGATGACGTCATATAAGGTAAAAAAAAAAAAAAAAAAAAAAATTATTTACTCTTTTGTGAATGTAAATTAAATTCATCTATTATATAAAGTTTTAACTTTTTATAGTCACTGTAACTGGTATTAAGGTTTTAATATTGAATAGACTAAATAAAAATATATTTGTTTCCAATATATATATATATATATATATATATATATATATATATATATATATATATATATATATATATATATATATATATATATATATATATATATATATATATATATATATATATATATATAAAGGAAATTGTTGAATTGGCCGGTTATACTGCTCGAGTGGGCAATATGCTTGAAGTTTTTGAAGATGTTCAGCAAGAAAAATATCAAAGGCCCTCTGTCATGCACGAAGAAGAAAAGATTCAGGAAAGAGATCGAGGAGCAAACCTTGTTCTCAAGAATGGAATGCCTGTTATAATGGGTAATTTTATTTACTTTGATTTTGCTTTTTTTTTTCGATGATTATTATTACTACTACTACTACTACTACTACTATTAAACTAAGCTGAATGCTTTGGTAATTTATTGACAGAGTGAGATGCCTTTAGGTAAAACACGGAAAGAAGGAACATTTGAAATGAAATTCACTCAGTCTTTCTCTACTTGTTTTTGTTTTTTTTTTTTCATATCATCATCATCTTCAGCAGAGCATTGTCAAACTTTACAGGTTTCTTCCTTTTACATAGCCTGTTCTCTGCTATTGAAGTCACATAGTCTATATATCGTATCGCTCTTAGCTTTGAGAATTTTTGCATGTTTTCTACCTTCTAATAATGGGACGATTAATTGTTATCGGCACAATCGGCATATTTTCTTAATTGTCATCGTCAATTTTCTGCCGATTGATTTGCCGATTAATTTACATATTTTGGTTTATAAATGTCTCTTGCTTGACATTCTTCTATTGAGAGTGAAAGATTGTTAAGTATTGGGGTTCATATATATACCTCAAGACGACATCGAATTACTCCAGAAACTGGGGGAAATTTTTTTTACTGTATTACAATTTAAGAGCTCTAAATTTAAAGTACTAGAATTTTGCATGTTTGTCCATGTTCTCACATGTTAAAATTTTTAAAATCGATGTTCTGAAGATACTACAGAGTGTACCACTCGTTCTCAGCCCCAGATATACGCTTATATATCTCAGATTACTGATCATAAGTTAATAAAATTTGTATATGAACATCTTCAACGAATTCGTAAATCATTTGGATAACAAGTACTGGCTATTTTCAGTAGGATTGTGTCACTTGCTACACGTCCTACGTCAGAATGTACGAAATTGAGTCCTCCTTCCAAGGTTTGTGACCTCCAAGGTCGCCTGACCTTACCCCGCTGGATTTATTCCTATGGAACATGCTGAAAGGAAAAGTGCTTCGTAAAAAACAAAAATAAAAAACAAACATACTCATGCAACTGAAAGACAGCTTTCGGAGGGCAATAGGCGCTGTGACTCCGGAAAAGCGTGTGTAGGCATGCCTTAATGCTTATGACGATCACTTCCAACACTTGCGATGTCAGCACGATTCTCATAACACTAGGTTTATTTGTTACAAATTTTATTAACTATTGATCACTATTTTGTTACCCATAAGCGCATATCTGGGGCCGAGAGAGCGTAGAACACCCTGAATTATACGATAAATTAAAATTACATGTATTTATACATTTGAATAAAGAATAAAGAAAAGACAATTTAATTCTTTCTTATTATAAAATTGTTAAATTTATTAAAATAATGAAATTTTTAAAAAAAAATATCCCTTTCGTTATCATCAAACCAAATTTACTATAATCGTTCCATCACTACTACCTTCTTCAATAGCTTCTTTCACTTACCAGTAAACGTCGACGTCATTCTTATACAATTTCTTTTACCGTATATTTATTTTTATCATTTATGCTTTTACTTCTTCCCCCCTTTTACATTTTCAGATTCTCATTTTTTCTCTTATGATAGCCTCACTTCATGTCTCATAATTCTAATAAGTATCTATTACCACTTTTATTATGACTGCATTTTTAGGAAACCACTAACGTTTGTGATGTTATAAATTTGAGTTTTTATTTTTTTTTTTGGTACAAAATTTTATTATTTTAGATATATGGAAATTAGAGCGACAACTCTCACCAATTACTTTATTTTTATTATCTTTTATCACTAGGATGACCTGTTCTGTTTTAGAACCTTCTCAATGCAACTTATACTATACATAAGCTGCTCTTCACTTGTACCTTTTGAAAGTAGTTTCGCAACTTTTGTCAAATGTTTTACAGTTGATGAATTGTTTATTATAGTTGTCTGTATTTATGATGAACCAGATGCAGTCGACACAATAAATACAACAAACGGAGAAGAGTTTTTTTAAGCTGTTCTACCTAATAGATCACTAACATTTAATCCTCAGTTGTGACTATACTTCTACATTGACATTACACTAATCTAATTAGTATTTTAAATATCCTTTATTTAACCATTTATTATTATTATTATTATTATTATTATTATTATTATTATTTTATTTTTTTTATTATTATTTTTTTTTTTTACAAAATGCTTTACATCACTTTGTGAGAAAATATCCTGTATTAATTCCGTAATCATTTTCCTATTTATTAATATTTTTATTTTTAATTTAGTTTTCGCATATAATTTCTGAATTGTTTATTTTGCTCTCAGGAATTGTAACGGAAAGTTTGGATGGCACAATCATCATTGAAGACTTGCCAATTGTTACTCCTAATTGTGATGTTATAGTGCCCTCATTAACCTTAACTGTAACGCCAGACACTCATGTATTGATATCTGGTAAGAAAGTTTCATGTATTTCTAATCGAATCCATTAAATAGTTTCAATTACATATTGGAAAAATCTCTCTTTTTTATATTTTAAAATCAGGTCCTAATGGTTGTGGCAAAAGCTCTCTCTTCCGAATCTTAAGTGGTCTTTGGCCTGTATACAAAGGAAAACTACAAAAACCTGTCGTTTCAGATATGTTCTATATTCCTCAGAGGTATATAAACACCAATTTAGATAGTTTTTAAAATTTTTTTTAAAATATATATATATATATATATATATATATATATATATATATATATATATATATATATATATATATATATATATATATATATATATATATATATATATATATATATATATATATATATATATATATGTTAATTTTTTATTTAAAATTTTTTTTTTTTTTTAATTCAAAATTTTTACAGTTAAGGTTTTTTGTATTAAGAAGCATTGCATTATTATTATTATTATTATTATTATTATAAAATTGCTAATTTTAATAAATTTTCTTGTTTATATGATACCGTTAACGTAATCAGCTGTTGAAAAGCATGTTCTGATTTTATATAACTTTCAGACCGTACATGTCAATAGGAACTCTAAGAGATCAAGTAATTTACCCAGATTCAAAAGAAGAAATGATTGCCAAGGGTCTCACTGACAAGGACCTGAACGCAATATTGGAGATTGTCCACTCTAAATCAGATAGTGGCGAGGGAAGGGGGTTGGGATGCATTTCAAGACTGGAAGGATGTTCTCTCTGGAGGCGAGAAACAGAGAATGGGAATGGCAAGACTCTTTTATCACCAGTAAGTTAGCAAAAAAATAAAAATAAATAAAGTTTTGTATTTATTGTATTTATATTTTTTTATTTTTTTTTTTTTTTTTTTTTTTTTTTTATTTTTTATTTTTTTTTTTTTTAACTTGTATTGTAAATTTTATTTAACATTCTTTATTAATTTTTTACGTCAAATAATTATATATTATAAATAATACTAAATATTTACATGAGGGAAAGTTTGTTAGAAATCTAATTTTAAACTATTTTCAAACATTTTAATAAATTTAATAATTATAGCAACCTTAAATCATTCTTAAAAATTGATAAAAGATTAAAACTTTTTCAAATTAGTGATATACATTAAAACTATATTATCTATATAATTGAGAATTAGTTAAAATATATGTTTACTTATAATGTTTAGATGATAATGTGACTACAACTAACCTTTTTTTTTTTTTTAAATGTATAACTTTTTTTTTTTTTTTTTTTTTTTATTTATTTTTATTTTTTTTAAGGCCAAGATATGCTCTTTTGGATGAATGTACTAGTGCTGTAAGCATTGACGTTGAAGGGCAGATGTATCAAGCTGTTAAGGACCATGGCATCACACTGTTAACTATCACGCATAGACCCACTTTATGGTATATTATTATTATTATTATTATTATTATTATTATTATTATTATTATTATTATTATTATTATTGTGATAAGTGTAAATGTAAATTTGAGAAGGGAATTAGAACCTGGATACCAATGTCTATAAGGAAGGGAACAGTTTGTACAAGAGTAACAAAGAAAGAAAAATAAATGGAAAAAAGAAAATATTCTGAAACTGATTTGAGTTGTGATTGGAGTTCACTCTGAAGGATACTTAGTGTAGAATGGTTACGAGAAGAAACGGATTGAAATTTATGCGAAGTTTTAAATGGATGAGAATTGTAGGATAAATATTCGTATATATGATGTATCATTAATAGAATTGGATGTTGAAATGATTTGTTTGACAAATACTAATGCCAAAATGTACTTTTAAGCGAAGTAACTCAAAGCAACAAGTTCTTGAAGAGTCAAATAGTTAGGAGGACATTAATAAAAATGTTGGCATGGTTTTCCAATTGATTATTATATAATTGGTGTATATTGCATATGTTTTAAACTTGGCAAGACAGCATGAGAAGTTTGTAAATGTAGTGAATTGGCTGAGGATGATAAATGATTTTCTTAGCTATGAAATATCCCTCACCTATTATTATTATTATTATTATTATTATTATTATTATTATTATTATTATTATTATTATTATTATTATTATTATTATTTAGCTACAGTTTTAGATTGCTAAAATTAGGAAATTTAGACATATTGTGATCATAAATGTTACAGAATAGGTAGACTTTAGATTTAATTTTTGTAATAAAAAGAATTAAGACTAATGGCGGAAGGTGCATTATATTTCAAAGGTGGGAGAAGGACAAAATTTTCTATGGTCTTGTAGGGAATACCCTCTGTATGGGTTCTTTGGTACTTGAAATCTACAACTATTATGTTTTTTCTTATACCAGGTAAGATCTTAAAGTAAAGGTCACTCGCACTGTTGAACGAGTTTGTGAGAAAAACAGTTGTTTTTTTTTTGGCAACAACAGGAAATAGCTACAAACTCTAGAATTAATAAAATTTAAAGTTTGGGACTTGCATCCGAAAGGCCAAAAAAATTAACTTATTTATTAATATTATTGAGAATAGCTGTTAGGTTTTTTGCCACAATTAAAAACTAGAGTAAAATAGTTTAGTATATATATATATATATATATATATATATATATATATATATATATATATATATATATATATATATATATATATATATATATATATATATATATATATATATATATATATATATATATATATATATATATATATATATATATATATATATATCAGGAAATTTCACACTCACCTACTACAATTTGACGGTGAAGGTGGCTGGAAATTTGATCGTTTGGACAGCAACACTAGATTAGGTTTAAAAGATGAAAAAGAACATTTGGAGAACCTGCTGTCAGATATTCCTGCCAGGATGGAGCGATTACAGGTTTGAAATATTTTCCCTTTTTAAGAGTGACGTTATTGTAGAACTTGGCTCGAATCTCATATTTTGGTTTATGGGTAAATAAAATGGTTCCTTTGTTTGTGGAAATAGGAAATAAAATGTAACTTTTCAAGTACCAGGAATAAGCTTGACTGATTAATGTACATCTTTTCACCATTTTAGAATGGGAATATTTGAAATTTTGAAGCTTTATTTTCCATAATTGTTTAGATTTAGTAATTGATAAAATGTAATAGAATAGGTATTCAGAGTTTGAGTTATAGATAAATAAATTGCTTCACATTAACTATTTATCTCAAGATAAATTTGTGAACTTATGGTGAGAATTTATTTAATGATTTAAGGACTGAATAAATTTAGATTAGGACAAACATTGCTGGAATGTGGAACTATGCGATAGGATATTTAAATAAGGATTAAACACAACTGTTGAAAAGTGGAAAAATCAAGATTTTGAAGGAGGGATGAGAAAGAAGTAGTAAGACGTTCAGATGTCTGGGTAATGAGCTTAGTAATAAAAACATGCATTACATATGAATGCAAAAATTAGTTGGTTGTAATACTGTAAAAAATAAGAAATTTTATCCTTAATATATTTTTCATGGTGGGAAGTTGAATTTATAATTTCAATAACCATTGAGTTTAAAAGTTTTATGTAAAATGAAATGTATCAATGAAAATTTCACTATTTTGACGATGAAAAGATAAAGCTATTAAATGGATTACATTGCAGAATGTTGCTAATTAAAGGTGGTAAGCTTATTTAATTGGAATTGACAAATTCGACTATTTGTTTGCATTTAAGGACAAATACAAAATGAACACTTTATTTACAATTTAACATATTAAATGAATTGGGAGGATTTTCGAAGTGAAAAATGTATATGTACGAAGAAGTGTTCGGAATGCTTAAATAAATTTGAGTGCTTGTTATGAGAAATGATCCAAGCAACATAAATATCACTGATTTTAAAAGGCATATAAAACAAGGCAATTTCATTGAAAATGAAAATGTTTAATATTGATGATTTTCTCTTGAAAAGTATTATAGAAATGTGCTAAGCAACATGGAACAGTAGTGAAATGAAGAGTGAAAAGGGATAAAATAAAAAGTAGTGAAAGTTAGTGAAAAATAGATAAAAAATCAAACACTTTTTTCTTTTTAGTATTAGTAGATAAAAACCCCACTTCCGAATTTAAATAAATTTGTCTTTTCAACATAGAGAACAATATTATTATTATTATTATTATTATTATTATTATTATTATTATTATTATTATTATTATTATTATTATTATTATTATTATTATTATTTTTACAGGAGTTGTGCCATATTTTGGGAGAAGATTCTGATTTGATAGAAGTAATTGATGAAAGTAGTAAAGGTTCGAGAAGAGCTTCAATGAATGTCGACCTTTCTGACTAATTTTCATGTTTATTTTTAGTTATTTACATATTTTGTTATTTATTTGTTTATTATTATTATTATTATTATTATTATTATTATTATTATTAATTTTTGTGTATTTAAACTAATATATATATATATATATATATATATATATATATATATATATATATATATATAATATATATATATATATATATATATATATATATATATATATATATATATATATATATATATATATATATATATATATATTACAAATCACCACCACTCACGAGCAAAGCCCATTCAAGGAGGGTGATATATATATATATATATATATATATATATATATATATATTATATATTATATATATATATATATATATATATATATATATATATATATATATATATATATATATATATATATATATATATATATATATATATATATATATATATATATATATATATATATATATATATATATATATATATATATATATATATATATATATATATATATATATATATATATATATATATATATATATATATATATATATATATATATATATATATATATATATATATATATATATATATATATATATATATATATATATATATATATATATATATATATATATATATATATATATATATATATATATATATATATATATATATATATATATATATATATATATATATATATATATATATATATATATATATATATATATATATATATATATAAAGTAGAGGGGTGGTTTCATGTAATACATTTTATATTAATTACGTAAACGAAAGAAATTGAGAATGGTGGAATAATTGAGTTTGACATAGGAAAGCAATATAGGACTTTCAAAGAGAGGATTTGTAGTTATATTTGTTCGGAAAAATTTCCACTTTCTGAAATTCATTAGTATGTCAAACTTTTATATTTGTATATTTTTTTGATATTAACTTCCATTAACTTTTCCTTGAATAGGTGCTATTAATAATTTTTATCTTCAGGTGATATTAGCATCATGTTCAGTTTAAATCTTGATGAAAGCTTAGTTTTCTTGGACAGTATTATACTAAAGTTTTGTGTATTATTATTGAATTCAACCAGAGTTTAATCTTAAATGTTACTATTTATTGATTTCGATGATAAAAGACTTGCCATTGTATCCGAGTCTGTAATTTATATTGTCTTTTCTTTTTATTATTATTTTTTCCCCAAACGCAAGCATGTCTTTGGGTTTTATTTTGCATTTAGTATTGAGTAAATGTTAAATTTGAATTATCATAACTTCTACCATTAGCTTTAGAATTCATTCTATGAATGCAGTTGGAAGGCCAGTTTTGTATTAAGTTTATATAGATATACGTATGGCAGATAAGTAGAAAAGTGCATGTTTTTTTTTTGTTTTTTTTTTTCCTTTTTGCTGTGACAACTTATTTATTATTAAGAGTTTTATTAAGTTTTGCATGTTTATTTAGTTGTGTTTTTTGTTTATTTTCATTTTTTGTGTTAAATCTGTTCCCTTTCGTGATTTATATTATTTTACTCAGCAACACAATCTTCCTACTGTTTCCATAGTAAGAACATTTCTTTATTTTCGTTACATATTTTATTTTGATGCCTATTTTTGTATTTATTCTTAAGTAAATGTTTTGTGTTGTGTTTTTTTTATGGAAGAGGTTTTGCATTTAAACAGGGTCTTAAACTCCAGAGATGTTTGAGTATATTGATAATTAATTAGTTTTGATATTCTTTGTACAAATTATTGTTTAATTATGGGATTCTGTTTATTATTATTATTATTATTATTATTATTATTATTATTATTATTATTATCATTATCATCCCCTCGATGACACGTCCACCACACAAGGATGAGGGGGTTCAGATATCCGATACGGGTATCTTCAAAGAAGTGCTTTAATATCCTTTAATAATTTTTCCCCAAATATAATTTCTCACTCATCCCTCGCTATCTTATTTAGCCAATTATAAACTCTCTTCTTTTCCCTCGACACGTATTGTGTGTAACTTTCCTCTCCTACAAATGTTCTTCCATTTTCCCTTCACTAGCTTCTTGTTCCTTCCAGTGTTTCTTCCCGTACAGGTCTTGGATCCACCTAACATTCCTTCTCAGGTTATGAGGGTATAAGTGAAAAACTGGCTCTTTCCTCTTTTGACCAATTCGCCCATTGGAGAGAATCCGAACCAAGACTAATTGAGAGAAAAATCTCGGAAGTCGCTTCACTATTTTGTAGTGCGATCACTCCCCACCAGATCCTTCCTTGGTTACTCCCGGACCAGTATCCACCAAGCTCTCCGGTATCCTCGAGGATGAAGGGAATCACGAATCCCATCTTCCTCCTACTAATCCCTCCCCATACCCAATTAATAACTAATCAACCCTTCTGTCACTTAAGTGTGGGTCTGAGAAAATACCAGTATCATCCTTTTAGCTTACGCCATGAAGCCCCCT
Organism: Armadillidium nasatum; assembly: GCA_009176605.1. Classification (NCBI taxonomy): domain Eukaryota; kingdom Metazoa; phylum Arthropoda; class Malacostraca; order Isopoda; family Armadillidiidae; genus Armadillidium; species Armadillidium nasatum. The sequence continues at coordinate 85,450 of SEYY01024051.1, read as the reverse complement.
TCTTATCGACTTCTTGATGGTGAAATTCTGTAGGTTAAGATTGCCCACATGTGATACCTATGAGGGAATGGCTCCCATCTTGTGTGAACCACTCAAGTAGCAGATTTCCAAGTGGGAAGAATTATTGAACTTAGGAGATATTCTTATCATCACTCTTAGTAAAGTCAGGAATACCTCAAAAGGTATGATCTTTGTGACTGAAATCCAAGTGACTCAACTGAAGATATTTTGGCACATCTATGGAGAAAGGATGCCAGTGACAGATGTATACAGATTTCCCCCTACCAAAAACTCAAAATTTTAACATGCCAAAAGCACTCTTACCCTTAACATTTAGAACACCGTTTCCTCCTACCAAAATAGAGATTGGCTTCACGTTCTATATAGTATGTTCAAATGTTTAACTCCCTAGTTGTTGTATTGTTTCCATTGCTAAAAATATGGCCACCCCCAGAAATACTGCCAGTTTTTCCATCTCATGTGCCCAAGATGCGGTGGCAATTATCACAGACTTTTAAATTACACTATGCTGCCTTATTGCAATTTCTCTGATCTTGCCTCCGTTCACTGTCTCTCTTACAAAGTAAAACAGAAAATTCGAGATTTTTGTTGAATACTCAAACTGAACCAACGGGAATCTACTCTGCGCAACAAAGAAACGTTGTACTGTATTCTTTGTTCTCGTCACCCCAACTACACCTTAAGAAATGTTTCTCTCACATCACAAACTGTGCCCGTACCCACCAACATATGCAAACTCTTTTACTCATCCTCTTCATTTGGTTGAAATGACCTCTGAACCTCTACAGCCAGCAATTTCTTTCCCAAGGGTAATCTGGTGTCATAGCACCCCGGATATGGTCTGAACCTCCGATTGGCAAAGATCCCCAGAGTAAACGACTTTAACTTACGTAGTCCGATCTTCAGAAATTCATACACCGCCCAAAGAAATAAAAATTCTTCCACTTTACAAAACACTCCCTCTAGCCTTCTTCTCCCTTACGTTTAGTCTAGGTGTTGTCCCTTCTGTGGGATCCCCAATCCAGTATCACCGCTTAAGTGTGAAGTGATTGCACCTGTACACATGCTAAAAAAAATTGAAATAATTGATTATTTTATAGATTAAGATAATTATCTTGCATTAAAATTGCAGAGGCAGTAAAGGTTTTGTTAAATTATATATATATATATATATATATATATATATAATATATATAATATATATATATATATATATATATATATATATATATATATATATATATATATATATATATATATATATATATATATATATATATTAGAAATTAAACCGTCCCTGAAGCTCCTTCAGTCTTTAACTCTTAATAGCATGGGTCTATCTTTATCGATGACGTTGTTTCCAACAGTTGTGAAATCGCCATTTTTCTTAGTCTGAATTGAGTAACTTTATTTATTATTTTTAGTGTTGTATAAAGTTTGTTGGTTGATGCTTAACATATTTATAGTGTTGTTTGAAATAAGAATATCTTCTTTTGACGAGTCCTTATTTGAATGGAAAAGAACTTAGTCCAAATGCTTGAAAGAAAAATGGTTTTCGTTTCTGGTTGATGGACTTTCTTACGAGTTGTTCTAGGATGTTAAATTTTAAAAAGTAAAATTTTATTATTATTATTATTATTATTATTATTATTATTATTATTATTATCATCTATCAACTTGGACGTTGGCCGCTATTAAATGCCATTCTTCTCCTTTACTTCCAATAGTCTACTTTTTTATAGACTCAAAACTAACAACCTTTACAAATTCATCCATGTCACCTTACATTTTTGTCATGATTATCTTCTGATAATTTTAGTTAGACATACGCTTTCTAGTTGTTGCCCTTCCATTATGTGTCTTACGAAGTGAAGCAGGTCTTCTCTAATTTGTTTTATATCCCTTAAAGTATTCGTTCTTCAGGATCCACTCAATTTTTTACCCTCTTGATCTATGAAACCTTTCCCTGTGTTCTCCACCTTCAATTTTCCTTGTCTAAGTATGTGCCTCGTTTCGATGCAGCAACATCATCTGCTGCCGAATAATAGGTTCTTAAGTTAATAGGAAATTTTCTCCATCTATTCCCAGACTTTCAAGCATCATTAAAGTTTTCGAAAGGCTTTCTATTGTCAACGAAGTATTTATAAAAGTATCGTTCCACCTCTATTACTCTCTCCTCTAACATCCCCAGGACAAATATGGCGTTCCTTGTGCCTTTTCCCTTAACAAACCTAAACTTTCTCTTGAAATTAATAGACTTAATTTTATTTCTTCCCCTTGCAGCAGTACCTTTAGAAGAATCTTTGGTTTTAACTTGCCAATTGTAAGATTTTCATCACAGTGTAAAGTTCCTTGTAGTTTTGCTATGACAAGGAATACTAACGTATTCATTTATTCTGGTACTCCTCTATGTACATAATCTTATTTTACTGAGCCGTTTTCGTCTTAACCGCAAGTTCTCTTTAAATTTTTTAATATTTCTACTACAGTACTCTCCTCACCTATTGCTTGTCTTGTTTTCACTTGATGATCGCACTTAAATTTTCCTTCATGATTTAAAGTTGTTTTCCGTTGTAGTGGACGTTCAAGGTCTGGTTTTGTCGCCTCTAAATAATTGTAGTGTTCATTTTTAATCTTTCCTTAATATCTTATATCTCATTACCATGTTAAGCCTCCTTAATTGGGTCGTTTACTCATTTGAAATCCTTTTCATACGTCGAATTGCAGATCTTTTCTTGACAGATTATCAATACCTAAGTAATGTTGTTCAACAATTTTTATTTAACCTTAGTATATTTTTGTGTATCATTCTATTGTATTTGTACTTTTGCATCCATCATGTTGAAATATGTTGCTTTGTACCATTTCTTCTCACTCTTTGGAATTATTTGATTCCTTAATAACTTCTTTTGGTAATTCTCACTGTTGCTCAGCTGTGCCTTCTCTTTCTTTTTTATTCAACAATGTTTCTTTACTGTGCGTCGTCGTCATCCTTTAATTATCTTAAGTATCGTTTTGTTATGATGATACACTTAATCCTTATCAGCTCTGCTTAATACTTGCAACCTTAGGGACTTGCTCGCTTAGCATGTTTTTATCTTACCTCAATTCAATGCATTTCTGAAAAAAATAATGATATTAATGTAGTCTATCGGGCTTCGACTCGTCTTTCCGGGCTCTTTTAGGTTCACAGATCCCGTGGATTGTGTTAAGTCACTTATACGCAATTATCTGCCCATTCAAAAAATGCCCCATTATGTCCTCTCCCATTCCTAACTCTTAGTCCCCAAGGACTTTATAAAAGTTACTAGTTCTTTGGTTCCAAACTTTTCCATTCAGAGTTCTCCCCACCCCCTCTTTCCCTTTGAGATTCTTTTGCATTAACATTGCTTCTGTGCTCTGTGAACTTTCCTATAGAATTTGCTTGCTTACTTTTACGATACTGTATTGTAAGAGTGTAAACCAGACTTACATAAATATTTGAAGCAGTTTCCACTGCTTGAAATGGTCCAAAATGTCCCATTATCTATTATTCCATCATAAACCTTGCCACTGATTCTACCAACATAAGTCGCATACCATTCTGCAGTTTCCCCTCTATATATATATATATATATATATATATATATATATATATATATATATATATATATATATATATATATATATATATATATATATATATATATATATATATATATATATATATATATATATAGATATATATATATATATATATATATATATATATATATATATATATATATATATATATATATATATATATATATATATATATATATATATATATATATATATATATATATATATATATATTAGGGATGGAGCGATACCAAAAATTTTTACCGATACCGATACCTAAAAATTCACCCGATACCCGATACCTGATAATATGCCGATACTTGCCGATACTACTACCGATACCACTAACGATACCGATACTTTACTCCTATACAAATTTTTTGCCGATACCGATACCGGAAAATATGCCGATACCGATACTTCACTCCATCCCTATATATATATATATATATATATATATATATATATATATATATATATATATATATATATATATATATATATATATATATATATATATATATATATATATATATATATATATATATATATATATATATATATATATATATATATATATATATATATATATATATATAACACCTTGTTCAGTAATACTCTTTAGTTTTCAGATATTTTTCATTAATACTGATGAACTGTACAAATGATGAATGTGTAATATTTAGTAATTAAGGAATTTATTAGAATTTCTTCATAACAAAAATATATATATATCTTAAACGTGGGTTTTTAAGATTTGTTGTTGTTTTTATTTAGTTTGAAATTATTTTGAAATAAAAAATATGATATTTTTTAAGTATTTTATTAAGCTAAGTTAGTTTGTTTATGACATATGATATGGAAAAGGGCGGATTATCCTGATGATTTTAGTCTTATTTTCAAAATAAAACTGGAAAATTAAACATTAATATATAATACAATACTTTCTCATTTGAAATCTGAAAATTTAGTATATTTCCATTGTATTAAGAGAGAAAGAGAACATTTATTTGTATTTTAATATTTGCCAGTACTACTCTGCCAGTTCTTGTTATCTGTGGATTTAATAATACCAAATTATGACTGTCCATCTCTTCAAAAATTTTGATATGGGAGTAGAAGTTGCAAGAGACCAATGCCCTGTGGCTACTATACTGAAGCACACAATACTGATGAAATGTTCAAGAAATATTGTTCCTAACTGTGTTGATTGTAAAGAATTACATCCAGCCTTCTCAAGAAATTGTCTGCATTGTTGATTGCCACAATACATTTAACAATGATAGACCAATCTATAACCAACAAGTTGTTCCATCACCAACAACTCAACATTCAGTTAAAAGTACATATTCCGCAAATGTTGGTGCTAACTTCACTGTACAAAGTAATAATCCACACAGGTTAATTTTCTCATCAACTTGAAGCGATAAGGAATTAAATAAATGTAAATTCAAATGTTCTTGACATAAATACCATAACCCTAGATGATGAAAAAGTTTTTTTTTTCAATAATTACAGAAATAAAATATGCTGAGTTGCCAAAATCAGTACTGGAATTATCTGAAATTATACTAGGAACAAGTAATTTTCAAAAATTATCTTAGACTGACCAATTAAAGAGAGGAAAATTAAATATATTAGGAAAAACATGATGGTAGAGAGCTCCACAGAACAGAAGTGGCTGGTTAGAAGGAGGCACCAAAATGGATTAGCCTGTAGTTTATCATATTTACACAAAATAAATGTAAAATCATGGCTTCCTTTGTGCTACTAGGGCGACGCAATGGTGGTAGAATGCGAGAGGTCAGTTCCATCGAGCGGCTATCATTGTAGTACCTATAGAAAAGAGATAGTGCACCAACGTCACGTCGCAGAGGCAGAGGGGTCAAGTGAGTTTAAAAGGAACGGACAGTTTATTAACCCTATCCAAAAGAGAGGTGGAACCGGAGCCCCCCTAAATGTGAGAACGGTAATCCGTGCAAAGGGTAATAAGACCCTTATATAATTGGAGCAACTGTTCTGAAGGAAAAAATTCCCGCAAACTGAACAGTATTCTCAGCTTCTCTGAAGACTCCCTAGCAACCATTGTGATATGAGGTTTTCAAGAAACTTTATTGTTTATATATATATATATATATATATATATATATATATATATATATATATATATATATATATATATATATATATATATATATATATATATATATATATATATATATATATATATATATATATATATATATATATATATATATATATATATATATATATATATATATATATATATATATATATATATATATATATATATATATATATATATATATATATATATATATATATATAATATATATATATATATATATATATATATATATATATATATATATATATATATATATATATATATATATATATATATATATATATATATAATATATAATATATATATATATATATATATATATATATATATATATATATATATATATATATATATATATATATATATATATATATATATATATATATATATATATATATATATGCCCCTCAGCTGTCTTAATTAACATTCATTTTAAAATCGTATTGTTTTCTTCTTGAATAAGTTTTGTAGTACCTGGAAGTCATTTCGTATTAATTAATTAAAATTCTAATTATTATTTGACCCTTTTTATAAAAAATACTATGGCAATTACTCGTACTTTGTCATGCCGGATAAAATTGCCTGATTTTCTTTTAACTTTACACTAATTGCTAATTTAATATTTTATATATATATATATATATATATATATATATATATATATATATATATATATATATATATATATATATATATATATATATATATATATATATATATATATATATATATATATTTTCCTCTGGTGGAAAAAGGCCAGAGGCCTACCAATTTCCACCAAAGTTTGGGTAAAAGTCGGAAATCTGTCCATCAATGGCCGACATGCCCAATACAGCATTTTAAAGTCTGCGAATCAAAGGAAGTCGGGGAAAATAGATGAAGGAAGTGTGTTCCAGACTTTACCAGTAGTATACATGTAAGATTGAGCATAGCGGTTACGTCTGGGGTCAGAGCTGGACAGAGAAAGGATGAAACTGTGTAGACAGTGACAGGTATGTGACGAAAGAGTTCAGAAGAGCAATGTCCATTGTAATACCGATAATATTGAGGGACTGACGCAATAATTCGACGGGCTGAAAAGATTGGAGAGAGTTAGTGAGAGCGTGAGAGTTGATGAGACAAAAATCCCTAGACTCCACCTTCTCAAAGGGAGCTGTATGAGTGAAACTACCCCAGATGTATGAAGCATTCTCCATTTTGAAGGCGCTTCAGAACATCCAACCTCTTAGAATCTTGTTTAGAGAGGAGATGTAATGTGATCTTTCCAAGAAAGATCACAAGAAAAAGATACATCGAGAATATTAAGAACAGATGGATGGTTTGAGTTGTGTACTTTCGTAGAAAATATAGTTGTGTGGAAGATTGTGACGAGTGGAAAAATGAAAGTAATGAGTTTTTGAGGTATTGAAAACGACCATATTTTCTCTGCCATAATTTGAAATACGAGATAGATCAGAGGTCAGTTGCTCCAAGCCCACCTTTCTTACGACAATTAACTGCTGTTATTACTCCTTTCTCTTTGAAAGCGAAAAGAAGTAATGAAGGGTGGAGTCATCAGCATAGGAGTGGATAGGTGATGAAGTAATAGAGAGAAAGTTATTAATGCAAAGTAGAAAGAGATTTGAGGATAGGACAGGTCCTTGAGGAACACCACATTTATCTATTTAAAGGAAGAACTTTGGTGGTCTATACAGCTACTATAGAACGACCAGAAATTAAATTAGAAAGAAAGATAGATTCCGAAAGAGGGAAGTCTGGAAATTAAAGCTTTGTGCCAGACCAATATATATATAAATAATATTATTTATATATATATATATATATATATATATATATATATATATATATAATATATATATATATATTATATATAATATATATATATATATATATATATATTCCTGCAATCGATTGCAGGAATTTCCTTTCTGCAGTCGACACCACCTGCATCATGCGGGATATATATATATATATATATATATATATATATATATATATATATATATATATATATATATATATATATATATATATATATATATATATATATATATATATATATTCCTGCAATCGATTGCAGGAATTTTCCTTTCTGCACTCGACACCACCCTGCATCATGCGGGATATATATATATATATATATATATATATATATATATATATATATATATATATATATATATATATATATATATATATATATATATATATATATATATATATATATATATATATATATATATATATATATATATATATATATATATATATAATATATATATATATATATATATATATATATATATATATATATATATATATATATATATATATATATATATATTATATATATATATATATTATATATATATATATATATATATATATATATATATATATATATATATATATATATATATATATATATATATATATATATATATATATATATATATATATATATTTATATATATATATATATATATATATATTATATATTTATATATATATATATATTATAATATATATATATATATATATATATATATATATAAAGGAATACAAAAAAATGGAAAAGGATTTTTAACCAATCAAAAAGGAATATAAAAATTAAAAAAAGTTTAAAAAAAACGTTTAATTGCTTCAGGTTTCTCTCTCTCTCTCTCTCTCTCTCTCTCTCTCTCTCTCTCTCTCTCTCTCTCTCTCTCTTCATTTATCCCATTTTGTCCATCGCTCTCTGCTAATCTTTACTTCCATTCCTTTTGACTCCTCATAATTAGTTTTATTTCTCTCTCTCTCTCTCTCTCTCTCTCTCTCTCTCTCTCTCTCTCTCTCTCTCTCTCTGTCGTATCTGAAGTCCTTTTCTTTCATCTTTTTCTCTAAACAAAAATAAAGTAAATAAATAAAGAAAATGGAGACAAAAAAAAAAAAAAAAAAAAAAGTGTTCAACGAACATGACTAAGTGAGGAAAGGCTTCAAATAAACAAACTCTTTTTCCTTCGTTTTTCTTTCTTCGGATAATTAGGCAAAAATGCGGATATACCTTTGCCTCCATTTTTTGAAAAATGTTTACCTAATTTTATGCTGTAATTTTGTGATTAAAGACGATTTTTAGCTATGTATGTATACAATGTAGTTATGAACGCACACATACACACACACACGTATATATATATATATATATATATATATATATATATATATATATATATATATATATATATATATATATATATATATATATATATATATATATATATATATATATATATATATATATATATATATTATATATATATATATATATATATATATATATATATATATATATATATATATATATATATATATATATATATATATATATATATATATATATATATATTACTCTGTGGTAAAAGGTCAGAGGCCTACCAATTTCCACCAGGTTGAGAAGATACCGGAAAAATGATCAAGTTAAAGGCCAATAGGTCCCGATACAAGGCGTTTAAAGGTGTGTAAGTCAAAAGAAATTGGGAGAGAAAATAAAGAGAATGTATTTCATACTTTCCCAGTAGAGTACATGCAAGATTGAGCATAGCGGTTAAGTCTGAGTCAAAAATTGGAAAGAGAGAGAGAAAGGATGGGACTGTGTAGAAAGGCGTGCAGCACGAGCCCTTCATAATGGAGGAGGTATACGACCGGAGAGTTCAGAAGAGCAGTGTCCATTGTAATAGTGATAGTATAGAGAGAGTGACGCAACAATTACACAGGCAGAAAGAGGCTGAAGAGAATAGTGAGAGCGGAAGAATTGAAAAGACGAAAATCTCAGGACGGACTCCACCTTGCCAGTGAAAGCTGAATGAGTGAAACCATTCCAGACGTGTAAGGCGTACTCCATACAGGGGCGAACAACATCCTTATATAGAGCAGGTATCTGGGGTGGAGTAAAAAGCTTGTTTTGTAAGAGAAGTAATGTAACGTTTCCAAGAAAGATCACGAGGAAAAGAAACTCCGAGAATATTAAGTACAGATGAAAGTTTGAGTTGACTGTTATCGAAGAAGATGTCATAGTTGTGTGAAAGTTTGTGTCAGTAATGAGATGGAGAATGAGTTTTTGAGGCATTGAAAACACCATGTTTTCTCTGCCCCAATTTGAAATATGAGAAAGATCAGAGATTAGTTGCTTTAAGGCTATCCTCCTTGCATCAATTAACTACTATTGAAAGTGGCATCTTTCAATTAAAAGAAGTAATGAAGGGTTGAGAGAATGGCAAAGGAATGGATAGGAGATGAAGCAACAGAGAGAAGGCCATAAATTGAAAAGTATTAAAAGTGTTTGGGATAGGACAGATCCTTGAATAACACCACTATTAATAAATTTAAAAGAAGAACGGTGACCGTCTGCAGCAGCTACTATAGAATGATCGGAAAGGAAATCAGAGAGAAGACCACAGAGGGAGAGATAGATTCCGAAAGAGGGAAGTTTGGAAATCAAATCTTTGTGCCAGTCACTACCGAAAGCTTTCGATATGTTCAGCGTGATAGCAAAATATTCATCGAAATGCAGAAAGGCGGAAGACCAAGAGTCAGAGTGAAGGGAAAGAAGATCACCAGAAGGGCGCACCTTACAAAAGCCATATTTTCGATAAGAGAAAAGATTAGAGGAATTGAGATATTTCAAAATCTTCCTTTTAAGGATAGATTCGGAAACTTTAGAAAGAACGGAGGTTAAAGAAATAGGACGATAGTTAGAGGGTTGAGATGGGTCCCCCTTCTTCTGCACAGGCTGAATGAGAGCTCGTTCCAGCAATAAACTATTGTTGAAGTAGATAGACAAGACGAAAGAGTATTATATATATATATATTACTATATATATATATATACTATTATATATATATATATATATATATATAGTATATATTAATATAATGATATATATAATATATATATATATATTATTATATTATATATATATAGATATATATAATATATATAATATATATATATATATATATATATATATATATATATAATATATATAATAAGATATATATAATATAATATATAATATATTATATATATTATACACACTTCCATACAAGATTTATCAATTAAAACGTTTTTATATACATCAATAAAGAACAGGTATTTCTATATGCATGTATATGGTTTGAAAATCAACTTACTAAAATTGCATGCATATGTAGTCATATATTGCTTACATGTGTAGGCTACATATCTTCTTTCCATAGAACGAACTATTGAACACGGCTGTCCAAATACTGCAGGCGAGTTCGTGGAATTTAATACTTAATTATTTTTTTTGGTAAATTTTGGCATAAAATAGATACTCAGTTGTAAAATCAAACATTTAGAAGATTTTTCAGCAATAAATGAGGAAGGGAATAAGGTACGTTTTAATCAATTTATTGACATAAAATCAAAATAAAAGTATTATCTAATCAATTTATTGATTTTGAATCAAAATGAAGAGTTTAAAAAATGCAAGTTTTTTATTAACTTATTGTTGACTTTAAATCAGATTATTATCTTTTTATTTGATTTGTTTAAAAATAAAAAGGTATTAAGAGATCGATAGATATAGAAGGAGATACAGAGATTTGAAGATTTAGAGTGAGGAAGGGAAAAAAGAGTGGAACAGACGTAAAAAGGAAAAGTAACTGACTAAGATAAAGAGAGTGTTCGTACACAGCTATGGAGTTAGTGATCCCCGAGCACTGCTTTAGAATTAGTGATAGCACACCGCTTCGAAATTTGTTTAATGCGGGTTCTTACACACCACTTCAGAATTAGTGATTTAGCACACCGCTCCGGAATTTGTTTAATACGAGTTCTTACACACTGCTTCAGAATTGATGAGTTAGCACACTGCTTCTGAATTTGTTTAATGTGAGTTCCTACACACTGTTTCAGAATTAGTGACTTAGCACACCGCTTCGGAATTTGTTTAATACGAGTTCTTACACACTGCTTCAGAATTAGTGAGTTCGTACACTGCTTTAGAACTGTGTGAGTTCGTACAGTTTCAGAATTTGTGAGTTTGCATATTGCATCAAGAATTAATTAGAGAATATGAGGTTATATAATTCCTCAGAATTAGTGAGTTTGTACACTGATTCAGAATCAGTAAATTCGCACACTGATTCAGAATTAATGAATTCCCACACTGCTTCAAAATTAGTAGTTCGTAACTGCTTTAAAATTAGTTAAATTTGTTAACTTCTTTCAGAAATAGTGAGTTTGATTACTGCTTCAGAATTAGTGAGTTCTATACGGCTTCAGAATTAGTGAAAAACTCGTACAGTTCTTCAGAACTAGTGAGTTTATACACTCCTTCAGGTTCAGGTTAGGGAGTTCGGATAATATTTCAGAATTACTAAGTTGGTAAGCTTTTTCAGAATTTGTGGGTTCGTATACTAAATAAGAATCTTCTGTACTATAAGAATAAGTTACTGGCAGGATTAAAAGTGGTCAAACGTCAAGCATGAATAACTTTAACTTTCAATTAATTACAGCAGCACTTTTTAAAAAGTTTTTCACTGCTTTTTTATCAGATTATTTTTTTTTTTTTTTTTTTTTTTTTAATTTTTTCACAATAGTGAAACTGAGAAAACATTTTAATAATTTGATTTTCTTCCCCATTTTTGCAAAAAAAAAAAAAAATTTAATTGCTTCTTAAAGGAACAAAAATAACTTTGACCGATTAAAACAAATGATAAAAAAAAAAATAAAAAAAAAAAAACTTTAAATTGCTTCTTAAAGGAACAAAAATAACTTTGACCGAATAAAACAAATCCAAACGGGTCCAAACCTTTGGTAACACCCTGTTTGAAGAGAGCAGTCAGTTGGAAATAGAGGAAGGGAATAAATTTTGCCAACGAACTATTTCCGAGAAGGAGGCGACGTATTGAATAGTAAAAATAAATATCACATTTACATGTTGAACTCATATTACAAACTGCAAAATTATAAAGGCTTTTATATATTTATATATATTTATATATATATATATATATATATATATATATAATATATTATATATATATATATATATATATAATATATATTAATTAAAATAATTTTCTAAAAAAAAAAAAAAACTATGTAAAATGAACATTATTATTATTATAATTAATGATATATGATTATTATTTTATATTTTTAAGATATTTTTAACCATATTAAAAATTAGAAAAAACAATAAAAAAAAAATTACTAAAAAAAAAATATATATAAAATATAATTTTTTTATTGTGTTGTGTACAAAATATAATTTTTAATAAAAAAAAAAAAAAAAAAAAAAAAAAAAAAAAAAAAAAAAAAAAAAAAAAAAAAAAAGTTTTTTCCTTTTTTTTTTCTTTTTTAGGATTAAAAAAACTAAATTGCTGAAAAAAAAAAAAATTAAAATTTTTTTTATATATATATATATATATAATATTATATATATTATATATATATATATATATATATTATATATATATATATATAATATTTGATGACTGCGTCGTGATGGATATATTAAAAAACAGCAAAGAGGAGAGAATGAGAAGAACAGAGGAGGATGAGAGAAACTGAAAATTGCAAAAGAACTTAGAAGCTGATCAGGATACTTAATAAAAAGTAAAGAAAATATTTGTTTTTTAAACTAAAAATTATTGAGAAGAGAGGAGCAGAGAGAGAGAGGAGAAGAGAAGAGAAGAGAAGAGAAGAGGGCAGGGTTGGATCATGCTAGAGAGTCAAAAGCAAGTGCCACAGGACTAGCAACCCGGCCCTATAATTATTTCTTTCAGCTTGTAACAACTCCAGCACCATCATGGGAAACCACAGCTCCGAGAAGCATAATCTTCTGGAGAGCTCTTTGAGAAAGTATTTAGAGGTTAGATGGAGAAGGAGCTAGTCCCTCTGAAAGGGTAAAAACCCTACCTAGGAGTTTAAATAAAACTCAAGGACTGGCACTGAACCAACGAGCAGAAAAACATGATCTTTTAGAGCACTCTAGGAGAGGGACTTTTAAGAGCAGATGGAGAAATATAGTGAAACCTTTTCCATGGAGAAAACGTAGATGTAGAAATTATAATTGCATATTATTACATTAAAAAAAACATTGATCAAAGCAAAAAATTTAATATTTTCAGTTTGAAAAGGAGGAGTAGCATAATTTTATTTTCAGTTCTTTCTATTAGTTATAGATAACAGAAAAAATATTTTAATAAAATTAAGGAAGGAGCAACAAAATTGTCTGGTTTGTTCTTTTTATAAGAAAATAATCTAGATTTAAACCTATGGAATATGCAATAAATGACTAAATTCAGTCAAGGTCTTTTAGAAGTCTATTTTAGAAGGCCATAGCTATATATATATAATATATACTATATAATAATATAATATATATATATATATTATATATATATATATATATATGAACGTGTTTTTTCGCTGCCATGCATACATATTCCAAAAGTTTCAAAAGAAGAAATAAGAGAGATAAGAATTGAAATTATCTGTAATAATAATTCAAATAAATTTTCAAAAAAAATAATAATTAATTTTTAATAATTTTTTAATAAATTTTTTAAAAAAAATTAAAATAAATTTTTTTTGAACTTCCAAAATTGGTCTGAAAGATAAGGAAGATTTCCTTAATTTTAAATTTGATTTTATATTTAAATTTTAGAAATTTTTTTCCTAAGTTTTTGAAAAAGAATTTTGGATAAATATATTTTTTTTTTATTTATTTGTTTTTTTTTTTTTTTTTTTTTTTTTTTTTTTTTTTTTTTTTTTTTTTTTTTTATTTTATTATTATTATTATTATTATTATTATTAATTATTATTTATATATTATTATTATTATTTAGCATTATCGTTATTATTATCATATTATTATCATTATTATTATTATCATATTTATTATTATATTATATATTATTATTATTATTATTATTATTATTTATTATTATTATTATTATATTTTATTATTATTTATTATTATTATTTTTATTATTATTATTATTATTATTATTATTATATATTATATTATTATTATTTAATTATTTTTATTTATGTTAATTTATTATTGTTACCTTATTACTATTTTAATTTCACATTTATTATTATTATTATTTAATTATTATTATTATTTTATTATTATTATTATATTATTATTATTGCTTTATTTTACCTTTTCTTTAATTATATTACTATTACTGAAATTAGTTTTGAATAAATTTTAATTAATTGTTCCCGTTACTTATTATTTTATTATTACTATTATATTATTCGACGAATTGATCATTTGAATTTTTTTACTGAAAAATGAATAAGATTAGAGCTCAAAGATTATTAATATTTCTGAAAATGCTTATCATGATTTGACATTTTCTTGTTAGTATTAGCTTTGTATTAATCATGATTATTATTGCTATCTTTACTATATTATGTATTATCATTATTTATTATTGCTCATTATATTATATGGATCATATTTGTATCTTAATGGTTATTAAAATATATGATGAACTATTTATCACTAAACTTTGGGGTTCAATGGAAACCAATGTGTATCCCCTTAAAAGCCCCTTTTCAGATAATGTACAGCTAACAAATTATTAAATTTGTATTTAGTAGAATAGGACCTTCTGAAACATTTTAAAATTATAATTGTACTTTTGAATAA
>SEYY01024051.1:47500-50000 GCA_009176605.1 Armadillidium nasatum | reverse complement strand
AGGAGACCCTCTTGCAGACCTTCGTGACCGATACCAGTGTTCGCGAATTCGTCTGCTAACCGTACCAGTACTTACACGTGCTCCATGAACCTGTACCAACTGTCTTATAAATCGATCTTTACGACGAGTTGTCGAGCTTAGTCTGCCTTGGCCAAGTCGTCTACAGTATTCGTTGAACTCCTCGTACCGAAGCATGATATTTCTAATGCTTGTGTGTGCAACGTTGAACCTACGTCCGAGGTAACAACGATGGTTGTGTCCCTCTGCTGCCAATTCTACTATCAACACACATTCATCACGTGATAAATGATGGGTAGCCCTATCTATTACGTCTCCACTACCGTATACGATGTAACTGCTGCTCCGCGACGTGGGACATTAAGGTTAACTACTACAATCAATCACAATTGGAGTTTGTTGGTTTTCAATTCATATTTTAATATAGATTTCGGCAACTTACGATTAATTACACTGACTTCTTATCACGACAACTTAGGAATTCTATAGGTATATAAGAGATATCTGTGCAAATGCACGTAATGTAAAACATTGTCTCAATACTATCAACTATTAGCCCTCTCCTTGAAAAGGGCTCTGCCCGTGAGTGATGTGATCTGTAAAAAAAAAAAAAAAAAAAAAAAAAAAAAAAAAAAACATATTTAGTACCTTATCGAAGAATTTCAACCAAAGTGCGACAATTTTGAGGGATATATTATATATATATATATATATATATATATATATATATATATATATATATATATATATATATATATATATATATATATATATAGAGAGAGAGAGAGAGAGAGAGAGAGAGAGAGAGCGAGGGAGCCAATGAATGAATTACATGATAAAGAGCAAGTAGATTGAGATGAGAGTAAAGGTGATGCATTAATCAGTCAATTGCTATATATATATATATATATAATATATATAATATATATATTTAAATGCATTAATATTTATATATATATATATATATATATATATATATATATATATATATATATATATATATATATATATATATATATATATATATATATATATATATATATATATATATATATATATATATATATATATATATATATATATATATATATATATATATATATATATATATATATATATATATATATATATATTATATATATATATCCCCGGATTTAGAAGTTGAAAAAAAAGTTAAGGCTAAATGATGTGCCTAAGACTTTGAAAGCGTTCTATTTAAATCCATTTACACACACACACACTATATATATACTATATATATATATATATATATATATATATATATATATATATATATATATATATATATATATATATATATATATATATATATATATATATATATATATATATATATATATATATATATATATATATATATATATATAATATATATATATATATATATATATATATATATTATATATATATATATATATAATATATATATATATATATATATATATATATATAATATATATATATATATATATATATATATATATATATATATATATATATATATATATATATATATATATATATATTATATATATATATATATATATATTATATATATATATATATATATATATATATATATATATATATATATATATATATATATATATATATATATATATATATATATATATATATATATATATATATATACATTAGTTTTAATATTAATATTAGTATTGAATTATCTTGTTTTTAGTAGTAGTATCAGTTTAGAATTAAGAATTATCTGGTTTTAGTATTATTCTTAGTGTTAATTAGTATTAAGCTATGGCCATTCTTTGAGTTTGGAATTTGATTCCAATAAACTTTTTGACTTCGTTGGCGATTTTAGCAACTTTTCTAACCTAAGAATTGCTCTTATTAATGAAATTGTCGATTTAGCAACATTGAAAGGTTTTATTTGCAATGATATTAGAAATTGTATATGAATTGTATTTGAATTTAGTTTTTGAATTTTGAAAATAATGATAATTTGTCAAATGTTTTAATGAATGCACTCTTGAAATTGAAGAATAATGATGAGATTTTAATTTTAAAAGTAGGTAAGAGTAAAAAGATTGTTATTATTGATAAGAATATTTATATAGGATACTAAAGGATGATTCGATTTACAAGAAACTAAGAAGTGACCCATTAAAAATTTCACAAAGTTTCTTTAATTCTAGACTAAATAATTTATTGCATGGTTTACGAATTAAAATTCTCTCAGCATATTTAACTAAATTATCATATTTTTATGGACTACCAAAATTACATAAAGAGAATAGTCCCTATATCGTTGAAGCTTATCATTACTAATGTAGATTGTATTACTATAAACTTTGTAAATGGATTTTCCGAGCATTATCCCTATTATTAGGAAATATTTCATACCCACTTATCAAAAATTCAGTTGATTTCGTGGAACGTGTCGGACATATTGATCTTAATAAAAAATATATGATCAGCTTTGTTGTTA
>SEYY01024051.1:10000-12500 GCA_009176605.1 Armadillidium nasatum | reverse complement strand
ATATATATATATATATATATATATATATATATATATATATATATATATATATATATATATATATATATATATATATATATATATATATATATATATATATATATATATATATATATATATATATATATATATATATATATATATATATATATATATATATATATATATATATATATATATATATATATATATATATATATATATATATATATATATATATAATATATATATATATATATATATATATATATATATAATATATATAATAAAACACTTCTTAATTAAATAAAACAAATTAAAAATTGCAAAAGAAATTAACACGTATAAAAGCAAAGAGAAAGTGATATCTTGAACTATGCCATCCAAAGCCTCGAGAAAATCTCAACTATTGAATAACTTAAATATGATGGATAAATCAGGAAAGAAAGGATAGCTATAGAGGAATTGGTGTTTAAGCAAAAACCAATGATGAAGCAAATGAGGAATTGGTGTTGAAGCAAAAAGAAGTGATAAAGCAAAAGAGGAATTGGTTTTTAGGCAAAAAGATATGAGGAAGTGAAATGAGAATTGGTTTTTAAGCAAAAAAGAGTGATGAAGCATATTAGGAATTGGTTTTTAAGCAAAAACAAATAATGAAGCAAAAGAGGAATTAGCTTTTAAGCAAAAAGAAGTGATGAAGCAAAATTGGAATTGGTTTTTAAGCAAAAAAACAGTGATGAAGCGAAAGATTAATTAGTTTTTAAACAAAAACAAATGATGAAGCAAAAGAGGAATAGGTTTTTAAGCCAAAAGAAGTGATGAAGCAAAAGAGGAATTGGTTTTAAGCAAAAACAAATGATGAAGCAAAATAGGAATTGGAGTTTAAGCAAAATGAAGCGATGAAGCATAAGAGGAATTGGCTTTTAAGCAAAAAAGAGTGATGAAGCATAAGAGGAATTGGTTTTTAAGCAAAAAAAAGAAAAGTGATGAAGCAAAAGTGCAATAGAAATAAAGAAGGCAAGAGTAATATTGGACAATAAAGAGATAAATAAATTGTAAGAATACAGAAATAATTACATTATCTAAACAATGAGTAATTAACAATTTAATTAATTATATTTATGAAAATAAAAGCAATAAGAATAAAAAGAGAAATAATGATAATAATAATAATAATGATAATAATAATAATAATAATAATAATAATAATAATAATAATAATAATAATAATAATTAATAATAATAATAATAATTAATTAAAATAATAATAATTACAACAAAAATAAAAAATAAAAATAATGTAAACAATAAAAAATAAAAAAATAAAATTAATAAGAAATAAAAATATTAAAATTAATAATAATAATATTCATAATAATAATAATACTCAATTATATTGATGATAATAATAATTATATTCAAAGTAATAATATTCGTAAAGTATGTAATGTAATTCGAAAAGTAATGTTATTCGTAATAACAGTAATAATAATAATAAAATTAATAATAATAATAATTATATTGATATCAATAATTGTACAATAATAATAATATTAATTGATAATAATAATAATAATAATAATAATAATAATAATAATAATAATAATAATAATAATAATAATAATAATAATAATAATAATAATAATAATAATAATAATAATAGCAACAATAATAATTATAATAATATAATAATAATGAAAATATTACTTTTAATAATAATCAGAATATTCATAATAACAATAATAATATTAATAGTAATAATATTCATAATAATAATTGTAATAAAAATATTCATAATAATTATTTATAATAAAAATAATAATAAGGATAACAATATTCTTAAAATAATAACAATAATAATAATAACAATTATTATTAAAATAATAGTAATAATAATAATAGTAATAGTAATAATATTCGCAATAACAGTACTAATAATAAAAATAACAATAATTATTATTACAAATAATAATAAGGATAATAATATTAATTATTATATAATAATAATAATAATAAAAATATTAGAAATATTAATAATTGGATAATTTTAAGCTCTTCATTATAAAAACATATCTTTTCAACAATTTAAAAAGCAAAATCAAACTAATATATATATTTTTATAAATTTCATATACATATTATTAAATAAAGAGAAAATAATTTTTTATTCTTTTTCAGTTAATGCTAAAATTGTTATCATTAATGATTTTTAAAATTACTAAAACTAGATTTTACTCGAAAAATTTACGAATATTTAGTTTCAATAGAGAGATATTTTGTTCAGTAAGGATGTAAGTTTTTGGAGTTGATGTTAAAGGAGATGGCTTCAAGATGATCTTGAATCATTTTCATAGCTTCCATATAAGTTTGAATTATTTTTATGACTTCTAGACAAGTTTGAATCATTTTTATGGCTTCTAGATAAGTTTGAATCATTTTCATAGCTTCTAGGTAGGTTGAATCATTTTCATGGCTTCTAGATATATTGGAATGATTTTTATGGCTGCTTGATAAGTTATTT
>SEYY01024050.1:22500-26428 GCA_009176605.1 Armadillidium nasatum | reverse complement strand
TGATTTTCGTTATTCTCTCTCAATTTATTGAGACAGCTGAAATAAATATATATATATATATATATATATATATATATATATATATATATATATATATATATATATATATATATATATATATATATATATATATATATATATATATATATATATATATATATTAAATTGTATTTGGTAGTTGCCAGATTAAAAATTAATCTCGTTAAAAAAGAGGCTAATATTTTTGGAGACTGGTGGTTACAAGTCAGAGGTTGCCATTTTTGAATTCTATCACTTTTTTCACGGTACTTCGTGGTGTCTAGATCTGTTCAATTTTGGGTTCTCAATAATTGTGTTTACATCTTTCAAGGTTTCGTACCATTCAAAGAGTTCAAATCAAGTTTGTTAAACTAATAGAATATTCTTGGATATTGGCCGATTTTATTACCGAGTCGTTTATTCTAGTTAAATATACAAGGCAGGTTGTCGGCTTGAAGCAAAGTAATATAAGTTGTATTCGAAGCCTTTCGTGTTAATATTCGTCAAATTAAAGGAGGCTCTTTTTGTTAACAATTAAACTATATATTCTTGGAGGCTTTAAACGGGTTTAATTTATTCGTTTCAAGCAGTGAGAAAATCACAATTTTTCTCAAAGCTTATTCTAGCAGCTGTGTAATATCTCCCTTTATATAAATATTATATATTTATGTAAACGACTAATCCTAGTCTGCAATAGAATATTGCCTCCAAATAATTACTAAAAACCTAACATCTCAATATAGTCAACAAAAACTCCTTATATTAATTCTGTAAAAAGTCCTTACGACAGGATACATTTTCACTCGTACATTTGAGTGACCTTAATGAAGTAATCTAAATTCGATTATTTTATCTTGAAAAATTGTGATCTAGATTTTATCTTGATAAATTTTCGTTTTACGTTTACGTTTAAATTTTCATATTCGTGTGAAAATTTTTTGCGGTCTAGCTTACGCTTACTTAGTATTCGGTAGTAGAGAAATAGGTTGTATATGCAAATATTTATATTTGTATATACGTAAAAAAGCTTATACGACCTGAAATAAGGTTTAGAAAAGCTAACCTGTAGTAGAATAATCGGTTTTAACGAAAGAATTTAATATTTTATATATATATATATATATATATATATATATATATATATATATATATATATATATATATATATATATATATATATATATATATATATATATATATAAAAAATTGAAGTCTATGAATATTTTGCGTATATTCTAGCAAAGCATTTTGCATTTAATTTTCGGTTGCGTATTTTGCGGATTTGCGTATATTTATAATGCGTATTTTGCGTTTTGAAATTTACATATTCTTTACGAAAATGCCTTCTTTTTGACAAAACAGCTGCTAGTCATCTAATTACAGAACTGGAGGGCAGCTTAAGTGGAGAATTAGGGGGAAATGAATAGGACACCCTCTCGCCTGAAGATAGTCTCCTTCAGGAATTGAAACAAAGGCTGTTCTCCTTTTAAAAGATTTAGAGCAGTAGTCAAGAGGAAGATTACTCTTCTTTTCAATAAATATTCTCGAGCTTTCCTCAAGCGAAGAGAATATGAAGATGACTCTGTAGCAGCTCGAAGGAGTGAGGCAGGTATCTTGAAGAGGTTAAAATCTTTGACACGAAAATTGAGGAAATAATAAGTGTTTTCTTTTAAAATAGAAATTATTCAAATTGGTATTATCCTACGACAATTAAGATTTTTACTTAAGAACATGCAGCATTCAACTATAAGAGGATAATTTTTATAGGAGTTAAGACAAAAAAAATAACCTTGCTATTATAATTTCTGCCAAAACTTCTCCATAGCTTCTCTGCCGTTCTTCATTTATCATTTGGGTTCCTTCAAATGGGATGATTTTTATTATTTTGTTTGAAAATTTAAACACTTCTCCCGATATTCCCTCACCAATTTTTCGGCAATCTTCCAGCAAGCTACAAACATAAAAATTGTATTGGGAAATTATTTATATAATATATTTATCAGAGGTGGGCAAAAGCGCAATTGGCATTGACATTACCATTTCAGGAATCCCTTCTTCAAATATAATTCTGTAATCCTGATGCAAAACCCGGTTTCCTTTACCGGTCAACCGCGCCTCACAAATTCCAAGAACATCCAGTTTCCGCTCTCCCATCAACTCCACCACCTCTTCCTCCTTTCCCTCCATAGTACTAACATTTATGGTTCCGATGCGCAAGTCCAATTTTCGTGATCCATTATCATGCCGTGTCGGATGCCGAAAAGATCCGTCTCGAATTCCGAGGCCTCGCGTGCTCAACTTGAGCTGACTTCATCCACTACCGGCTAGCTAGGCCTGTCGTAGCTTCCTCGGAACCGCCACTTAGTATCTTCCCAACCACTATAGTCTCCCAATTGGGTTACAGGGTTTCCCAACATTCCCCAGACAGTGATTAAGTCGACTTAAGCGCTGCACCTCTTCAAGGTTAGACGGTTCCTTGCCATGATAGGTTGGGCTTCATGGCCGCAGCACTATGTTGTTTAAAGAAAAGTCTATTTGAAGGACTCAATGATTCTGATGCGACTGCAAATTATGTTTGAATAAACCATATTCTAGTTGAAATTGGTATACAATCACTTTCTTTTGCATTAAATCCAAAACAGTATAGCTTTTTTCTTTTTTGTAGCTTCACATGATATTTTTCATTTTCTTATTTTAATTATCTAAATATTTATTTTTAAAATATATTTTAGTGTTTCATTATCAAAAAAGTGATTTTATATTAAAATTTCAACGTTTGTTATTCTTAACCATACTATGGCTTCAAAGCTGTTGTTTCTTCTTCTTCTCATTCTTCAACCCTCTTCAAGAAGAGGTCTTTCTAACTTTCACTAATCTCTCCTCAGACTACTTTGATCCTTCTATTACTTATCTTCCAAAACTTTGCTGTTTCTCTTTTCAAACAACTTACACCGACGACATCAGAATCATATATATATATATATATATATATATATATATATATATATATATATATATATATATATATATATATATATATATATAATATAATATATATATATATATATATATATATATATATATATATATATATATATTTATATATATTTGTTGCCAAACTGATGATGCCTGTTTGGCATTATTAAAAAGGAACTGCTCGAGGGGTTCCCCCCCATAACCATAGTTTAGGGAGAGAAATAGTTGCTCTTCCCTGAAAATATCTGGTCTTTCATTTTCTGACTCTAAAAGGAAAACAAATTATAAAAATATTTACGGGAGTGAAGTAAAATATAAAAGATAAGTTTGGTAAATGAACCACGGTTAAAAAGAAATTATTAATTTTAATATCTTTGCTAATGTCATTACAAAGATATTTGTAAAACATTACAAAATTTTTTTAATTTAATTATATTTAGAGAGAAAATTAGAATGTTGCAATGTTATAATTTTTTTCAGATATTTGCGAAATTAACTTTACTCTTAAATAAGAATTCTATACAAATTAGAGCAGTAATAATTTTAGAATTCTGTTATTTAAAAAAGATAAATTTTTTATTATAACCTAAATTGTAATTTTCCAAAATCTGAAAAAAAATTGCAAATTAAATTAGTTAATTCTTGTTCAGGATTTCGACTACTGATGATGATATATATATATATATATATATATATATATATATATATATATATATATATATATATATATATATATATATATATAATATATATATATATATATACAGCAGAATTAAAAATTTAGTCTATTGTCTTAAGTGCAATAGAAAGACTTTAACCAAAATCATTAAGAAATAAAAGTTAGAAAAATAAGTTCAAGCTTAAAACATTTAAGAAAAGAGAGAAACTGAAAACTATCAAAATTCTCATTTAAATGAAACGCGAAATATTAAAT
>SEYY01024050.1:0-10000 GCA_009176605.1 Armadillidium nasatum | reverse complement strand
AATGGGTTCAAAAAATGAGATTAAAAAAAAGAATTGGATTCGCGAAAAAGTACTTTCTGAGGAAAATATTTATTTTTACGAAGTGAGGGTGTTAAATAGTTTTTTAAAGATTTTTCAGGAACCGTTATTTAATAAAAAGCTTCATATAATTCATACACATTTTAATAACCATTCATTTATAGAAAATATTTTTGATATCATTAGATATAACAAAAAATAAAATATAAAAACATATATATATATATATATATATATATATATATATATATATATATATATATATATATATATATATATATATATATATATATATATATATATATATATATATATATATATATATTATATTTAAAAATAATAATCTGTGCACATATAATTTTAAATAGAATTTTTTTTTACAATTTTTTTATTTTAAATTATTCCTTATTTAATCACTGCCAATACTACCACTGATACCACCATTAGCGGCAATTTTCGTATCTTCTTATTTTGGTGAATGAAGAGATGAATTTTTTACAATCCAAATATGTGTTTTTCAAATCATTATCGAGAATTTTGGACATGTACAAATGTCGAACCGAGGTTAAACTTTGTATTTTCTCATGTTCGGTATTAAATCCCTGTTCGACTAATTTTTCCATCGCACTAACGCATTCTTTTAGTTTTAAATCTTCAATGGGGGGTATCATCCGACGATGAACACTTTCTCGAAGAACTCTACAAACCCTTTCAGAATGAGACCTCCAGCATGGGAACATTTTATTTAAAAGATGTGTTGAAAAGTATGTTTTTCTTTTCTATTTTTATATTCAGATCTAAATTGTAATCGACGGCCCGCCCTCTTTTTCAGGTTTTGTGGGGTTCGTGAATAACTTTACATTCAATATTGATTTAAGATTTTCGGGGCTAAAATCGTAGAATAAAGTATTCGTCGAAAGTAGAAATGTAAGTGCAAGATTTATTATAGTCCCCATCACGACGTGAAGAAATTTGTTTAATGTTTCCCAAGTTAGGTCTCAGATACGCCTCGGGTGAAATTCTTATTATATATTCCATTTTGGTTGTTATTACTTAATGAGAGTAGTTGTCTCTTCATTCCACTCGCAATTTCAGTAATCATTATTGGGGAGGTGAATTCTAGAATGGAATAATGACGATGAGAATGAAGGTTATTATTATTAGTGTTATTAACACTATCGATGTAATATCCATTCCCACCACCACCATCATCAAAATCGTTGCAAAAGTTTATATCGTAAATTCGGAGATTCACCGAAGCTCTTTTCGCGTTCATAACTCCTTTTTTTTCTTTTTCTTTCTCTCCTATAATGACAATAACACACGCACATTTATCACTGGCGTAAAATTAAACCATATTTTTCTAACACACTCGTCGTCTTGGTTGGGGAGTTTTAAATACGAAAAACAATAAAATAACCAAATCGTTATCATTCCGCTTTTTTCTACGTCACTTATATATATATATATATATATATATATATATATATATATATATATATATATATATATATATATATATATATATATATATATATATATATATATATATATATATATATATATATATATATGTGTGTGTGTGTGTATATGTACATGTTTATAGAGATATAATATTTTATAAAAACAAAAGATAAAATTTTTTATTTTTTATTTTATAAAGGAACATTCTAAGCTATTATGAGAGACAAAAAAAAAATTGAATTCGAAAAATAATACCTTCTGAAGAAAATATTATTTTTTTAATAAATTTGTATATATATATATATATATATATATATATATATATATATATATATATATATATATATATATATATATATATATATATATATATATATATATATTATTATTACTTCTTAAATCATTTTTCTCTTCGGTTTTTGGTCCTTTAAGAATTTTTATTATTATCTTTTGATGTTTTTTGTTGTTGCTTTCGTCGTTTTTATTCGGTTTTTGTTGTTGTTGTATTTCATTCTTTTCGGTTGTGGAGGAAGATGGTTTGATATGGGAAATGGAGGGGGGAGGAGAAGGAGTAAGGGATGGTGCGAGAAAATCTAAACCACCGAATTCTTCTTTGAATATTTTTCTATACATTTGGTAATTACCGTAAGGGCGATCTAAAGAAAGACATTCATTTACGTAGTCTTGATGTAGATTTTTAATAATCTTACTTCCGTCTATGAAATATTTTTTAAGAGGCGACGGTGTTGTTGTTGTTGGATCGATGTCGTCGTCGAGTTTTATTTTCGGAATGGATTTTATATGTTTTCTAATATCCGCTCTGAAAATCCTGCTATTTTTATAGTTTTTGGTGCCGATTTTTCCCCGCAAATCATTCGTAATGGGATAGTCGCGATTAGTTATAATTCTATCCAAGAAAGTTCGTAAACGGCTATCCGTGATACCGATGGTGTTCATGAAGAATGTTTTACAGACTCGTACATTTTTATTTTTATCTCTCTTTCTTCCCTCTACAAAATCGTTTTCTAAATAAAACACGCTATTGAGTCTTCTTTTACTGTTTGGTTTAGGATAACGATATTTTCGTAACCTTCTTTCGAAACATTGATCGATGAAGTTTTGTTGACTCGATTTGGTTTTGAGTTTCGGAAAGTGATTAAAAATTGCGAGTCTCGTAGTTTTTGAATTTATGATAAACGAACATCTAAATGGACAGTTTGTTCCTCCTTTTGGAGGGCAATGCTCTTAAAGACCGATATATATATATATATATATATATATATATATATATATATATATATATATATATATATATATATATATATATATATATATATATATATATATATATATATATATATATATATATATATATAAATTGAAGTCGATGAATATTTTGCGTTTAATTTTCGTTGTGCATTTGCGTTTAATTTTCGGTTGCGTATTTTGCGTTTTGTTTTTTTTTCGGATTTGCTTATATTTATTTTGCGTTTATTTTGCGTTGTATTTTGAGTTTAAAAAAATGCCTCTTTTTGACAAGACAGCTGCTAGTCTTCTAATTACAGAACTGGAGGACAGCTTAAGTGGAGAATTAGGGGAAATGAAGAGGACACCCTCTCTCCTGAAGATAGTCTCCTTCAGGAATTGAAAGAAGAGCTGTCTCCTGTAAAAAGATCTAGAGCAGTTGTCAAGAGGAAGATTACTCTGCTTTTCAAAAATATTCTTGAGCTTTCCTCAAACGAAGAGGATATTCAGATTACTCTGTCACAGCTCGAAGGAGTGAAGCAGTATCTTGCAGAGGTTAAAATCTTTGACACCAAAATTGAAGAAATCATTAGTAATTCTTCTCTTCTAAAATATGACTCCAGCATTTTAGATGAGGAAATCATAGAAGCATCTCATTATCATATGAGTAATGAGAAGTTGCTTCTCAGGATGACTCCTGATCAAAAAACTTATTCTCTTTCACCTGCGTCGGAGCATTCTCGGAATGATACAATGCAGAATATTCTGAAGAATATTCAAGCTTCAAAGCAGGAGATTAAAATCCCTGCTATTAAATGTCAAGTATTTAAAGGTGAAGGGAGATCGTCACTCCTTCCGGTTCATTCTTGCTCTCATTCCAGAATATTTATGGAGCAAGGAAGGATGTTTCTGATGCTGCCAAGCTTCAATATTTGAAATCCCTTTTGGAGGGCAATGCTCTTAAAGACGTAGATCGAGCACTTGCCCAATGTTGATGAAAATTTGGAGGTGGCATTGGACATCCTAAAGAATCTTTATTTAGATGAGTCATATATATAGTCGACTCATTATTTCATAAAATAGATTCTGCTCCTAATCTAGATAATAAAAATCTGGAAAATATTCGGATATTCTTGTCGGAAGTGAGAGCAAACCTTCACGAGCTCAATGAGTTTGGGTTAAACTTTTTCGACGTTTCGTCGGCTGGCTGTAAACTTATGAGCCATATAATAGTCGACAAGCTCCCTTCCAATTTCTTGAGAGAGCTTAAATTGTTGACACAGGAAGAGTATCCCTCCCTAAACCATATTCTAGATAATTATGGTCGTTTCTTAAAATCAGTCGAAAAAAGTAGAATTAAAAATCAAGCTTCCCCTAAAAAGGAAAGACATTCTGAACGTCAGAAGCAAAGTAGAAATGACAAAAAGTCAGCGTCTTATAATGCTTCTGTCTCCTCTAAAGAGGAGTCGTCGAAATATTCTAAAGCTGACAAGAGCTGAAGTATTTCTAAATGAAAAGGGAAAGAAAAAGATTTCTCATTCACCTTCTTCAAAATGTAAATTTTGTGAAAGGAAACATAGAATGATTTCTTGCGAGAAATATTCTTCTCCCGAAACAAGGAGAGAACGTTGCAGAGAGTTAAACATGTGTTTTAACTGCTCTAGTTTAAAACATCTATCCAATAAGTGTCCTGCAAAGAAATATGGACTTAGCAGTCCATGTGGAAAATGCGGAAATAGAGAGCATATTTCTGCTCTGTTATTCTCGAACTTCGGAGGTTTCCAGTGGTTCCTCTAATGATAGTCACCAGTCACCTTCCAGTTCTGCAGAAAATAATCTGGCCAGCAGTAGCCACATTGGTATAAATGCAGGCACTGCTACATCTCAGAATATTCTGCCTACCATCTCTATTAGAGTCAAGAAAGGGAACAAAATCATCCCTGTCCGTATGCTGTTGGACTTAGGTTCCCAACATATATATATATATATATATATATATATATATATATATATATATATATATATATATATATATATATATATATATATATATATATATATATATATATATATATACCCTCTAGGGGCGAAGACTGGGTCCTTCATATTTAACAGAGTTGGTAAATTCCCAGGAATTAACAAATTGAACGCTAACATGCGCCGTTACACAATGTTTGAAGGTGTGCAAGTTGAGAAAACATAAAGGAATTTGTTCCTCGTATTACCAGTTCAGTACATATAAAAGTGAGCTCAGTCTTTAAGTCTGGGAATAGATAAAATATAATAGTGGGTGGAAAGACGTGTGGTACGAGATCTCAATGGAGAAAGAGTGTAACTCGAGAGTTAAGAAATGCAGTTTGTTGTAATTGCGATAGTATAAAAAGAGTGACGCAACAGTTTGACCAGGAGAGACTGGAAAAAATTAGAGTGAAACAGTTGAAAAGACGAAAAGTCCTAGATTACTCATATTTTAATGAGAAGTGTGAGTTCTACCACCTCGGATGTGTGAGACATGCTACATAGAAAGATGAATAACACACAAAGAATGAATAATTTCTAAAGAGTTAGAGAACACCCAACATTTTAGAAATTTTTTTAGAAAGAGAAGTGTAGTGTGATCTTTCCAAGAAAGAAATCGAGAAAAAAACTCGAAGAATATTTAAGATAGATGAAGGTTTGAGTTGTAATTTTTTGATGTCAAAGTTGTGCGGAAGATGTTGTCGAGTAGAAAGATGGGGGAAGTTTTTGGGGTATTGAATAGAACCAGGTTTTCTCTACTCTAATTAGAAAATAAAAAGTATCAAATGTTAGTGACCCTTCTGCCACTCTTGTAGCGTTAATTAATAGGATGTGTTTATCTTTCAAAATAAAAAGAGTAATAAAGTGGTGGAGTCATCGGCGTAGGATAGGATAGGTGATGAGGTCACAAATAAAAACTAGGAAAAGATTGGTTCACCGAAATGTTAAAAAAAAACAGTACCAAAGAGTCAGAGAGAAAAAATATCGTCCCTTTCTAAAGCAATTCTGACAATCTGAGATATGATTAAAAGAATTAAAAATGTGTTCAAATCTTCCTGTTGAAGATAAATATGAAAACTTTCGAAGATAAATAAATAAAACGACAATTAGAAGGTTATATACTTCTTACTTCAGCTCCCAGGTAGGCATCATCTGCCTGTCAGCTGTCCGAGGCTACACTTGGAGAATTGCAAGCTAACTTTTTTTTGCCACATCGGCTTGCTAGGCCTGTCTGTGAACCCTCCTCCTTTATCCGGGCTTGGGACCGGCATGGGATGCTAGATGTTGTTATCCCATGGCGGAGTTAAGGTATATATATATATATATATATATATATATATATATATATATATATATATATATATATATATATATATATATATATATATATATATATATATATATATATATATATATAATATTAAAATTTTAGTAATTAAGCCTGTTTCTGTGATTATTTGCTGGAGGTTCAAAATTAATATCTTTATAAACAGTAGAAGGGGTAATTACCCTCCCAATAGCTAATTTGAATCTACCTTTAAATGTAGAGGAAGGCCGAAGTACTGAAACGCTATTTCGATCAAGAAATAATAGGGTTTCATTTTCACAAAATGAAACCAGTTCGGTATCCTCCACGCATGTGATGTAATCTAATTTTAAGTCTTTATATGAGGTTCCACATTCCCCAGTAGAAAGTTTGATAAATCTGTTACCAATACATCTACTGAACATTTCTATCTTCACTATTATTCCATCAATTTCTACGAACGTAAACATGTTTTTCCCACAAATGAGGGACTTCTTGATATCTTCAAACTATATATATATATATATATATATATATATATATATATATATATATATATATATATATATATATATATATATATATATATATATATATATATATATATATATATATATATATATATATGAACCGACCGGGGCCCCGGCTAAAAATCAGGGAAAACCGGGGTTAAAAGCAAATTATACTTGAGGGGACAATCCTATTTCAAATTTTTTTTTTTTTTAATTTTCAGCCGATTCTTCTGAAATTTTGAGTGGATTTAGCTTTTTCCCGGTGAAAAAAGTCCATTTCTAGCGTTTTTCCGAGTCTATAACTGCTAAAAAGTTTTTTTTTTTTTTTTTGGGGGGGGGGGGAAATTAAAACCTTTTCAAATGAATGGCGAGGCCAAACCACTTTTCATAATGACGTGAAACTTGGAATGTATATTAAGAATTCTATTAGCTACAAAAATTTGTAACAGACTTTTGTTTAGAGAAAAAATGTTATAAGCCCAAAACTGAAAATTAAAAAAAAAAAAATTTCTAAAAAAAAAAAAAAAAATCCACCTTTTCTGACAAAAAATAATTTAAAAAAAACTACAACTATAACATTTCTTATTTTTGGTGAGTGCATAGAGGAGGAATGGGGCTACAAATTTCTCTCTATATACTTTATTCGATGCGATTTGTTGGTTTCTAGATAAAGCCTTCAAAAAGGTCCTTTTTTTGACTAAATTTCAAAAATTTCCAAAGTTTGAGAGGTTATATCTTGCTTCAAACAAATAGCATTTAATAACGCACTAAATAAAAGTTGTTCCCCAGTCCCTCCTCTAAACAATATCCACAAATAAAAAAAATTAGTAGGTAGCGTTTTTTTTTTTTTTTTTACATAATTTTTTTCTCCGGAGGAGTACGATTTTCAAAAAAATTTCAATTGCTTATAAACTTTTTTCCTAGGCGTGATATCAAAAATCTGTTCCCACTAATGCAATAAATTGGGGTTAAGATTATCCAGTTAAATTTTTAGCTCATGTGGACCAGTGGTTTGACCTCGCTATTCATTTTTTTTCAATTTTGGGTCCAAATAACTTTCACACTGTTAAAGACTCAGAAAAATGCTCGAAATCAACTCAGAATTTTGAGAAAAAATGCATATACCCTGATAATTCCAGCTCAATCAGTCATATAACATAAAAAAAAATTCAAACAAAATATAAGAAAATTAAGATTTTTCTTCTTGCTTTTTTAAAATTTTCTCTTTTTTTCTGTTTCTTTTGACCGCTCCTTTTCTGCTAGTGATTGTTCATTTTTGTGTTTTGATTTTAGATGCCCCATCAGATTTGGTTGAAAATTTTTTACTTGTAGCACCCGATGGTCCTCTTCTAATTTTCTTACTGCAGATGTTACATTTAGCTATTTCGAGCCTATCCTGAAACATTGTAAAGTACTCCCATAGTGTTGAAGCTGATCTTTTAACCATATTGACTGAAAATATAAACAATATAATAATTTTGAAATAATGTAGCTAATTGATACAATTAAGTTTGATACACAGCAATAAAATAACAACATGTATAAATACAGGTTATATTGATAATTTTATATCATGCATTTTTTCAAACTTTACCTTAGGGTCTTACCTAGGTAAAGCTGTTGAATCACAATTATGAATAAAAAAAAATTGAAATTTTTGTAATTATCATTCAAAACTGTAATTTTCTGACATTTTGCCGGAGAAAATGCACATAATCATTAATTTAAGTGAATGTTGGCTATTCTACGCCTTTCTTATAATTAAATAAACCTAAATTAAATTTATATTTAATTTTTTTATCCTAAAATTTCAGTGCTTTTGACCTCTTTACAAATTTAAGGCAACCCCGGCCAGAGCCCCGGCCCCGGTCGGTCCTATATATATATATATATATATATATATATATATATATATATATATATATATATATATATATATATATATATATATATATATATATATATATATATATATATATATATATATATATATATATATATATATATATATATGGGGAGGACGTAGCGCAGTCCGAAGCGATGAAAGTACTCCCCACTGGGTTTAACACACGGGGTGATAGGATGGGCTAGACCATTCCGTTTCACTCCGTTGTCCTTTGATTCGTTCCTTTTCGCGTTTCATCTTCTCAGAGGGTCTCTAGTGTACATCGCTTACACTTACATTACCTATAAATGAATCAAAAATGGCGAAACATAAATCTGCCTCGGAGAATCCAAGAGGGGCGGATTCCAAATATAGCCCCTCATCCACTCCTTCCCCCATCACCACTTGGGAGTTGGTGGCCTCCGGTGATGGGGTTGGTGCCACCAAGACCTCTATACCGACTTATCCTGGTGCACGGTCTTCGTTTTTCTTTAACTTCTGCAACATTCGCGGTCTTTTTTCTAATCTCCACTTTGTCGAACACCACCTCTCTTCTTCTAGACCTCATCTCTTGTTCTTAACTGAAACTCAGGTGTCTGAGTTCTCTGACAGCAAACCCTACTCTGTTTCCTCCTACTGTCTCTATCCTCAATTTTCAGCCAAAGGCGGATGTTGTACATATATGCGCAATGATGATGTCTGTTCTCGTGTTTCTAATTTGGAGTCTTCTGAATTCTCTACTTTATGGCTTAAACTTTCTTGCAACTCTACAACTAAATTTATTTGTTCTGTCTACTTATCTAACTCTACAGACTATCCAAAATTCTTCGACTATCTTAACTCGAAAATAAAACACATTCTTTCTTCTTCTCCTTTCTCCGAAATAATCATTTTAGGTGATTTCAATGTTCACCACCGCCAATGGCTTTCATCTAGTTCTCATAATCCAGCCGGTGAGCTCGCCTTCTAATTTTCTATCCCAGAACAACCTTGAGCCCTTGGTGCATCTCCCTACCCGTATCCCTGACAGTCTTGGTGATGAACCCAACATTCTAGACCTTTTTCTAACTTCTAATCCTTATATATATATATATATATATATATATATATATATATATATATATATATATATATATATATATATATATATATATATATATATATATATATATATATATATATATATATATATATATCGGGATGGAGCGATACCAAAATTTTTGCCGATACGATCGATACCTAAAAATTCACCGATACCGATACCAATTTTTAACTTATAAATATATAATATATATATATATATATATATATATATATATATATATATATATATATATATATATATATATATATATATATATATATATATATATATATATGATCCAAGTAAGGCTTTAGGGGCCTGTCATCGGGGCAAGCACTCGTCTCCATCTTGATCTGTCGGAAATAATTCCATCCTCTACCAACTGTTCCACCGTAGACAGCTGATGTCGCCTCAGTGAATCCGCAACCATATCCAACCATCTCTCCTTTGTTTCCCTCTCGGTCTTC
>SEYY01024049.1:15000-35700 GCA_009176605.1 Armadillidium nasatum | reverse complement strand
TCGAATTTTGAGGACTTGTAATGAACAAGCAAACTCTTACATTTTAATAGCGTCTATACTTGAAGACGATTCGATAAAAAGTGAGGATGATTTAGCCGGGAGTTTGTTTATTTTAGAAAAAATATGCTACATCGATACAAAAAACCCCAAATCTAAAACAACTCCTATCAAGGAAGAACTTATATATTAATATATATATAAAATATATATATATATAAGTATGTATATATATAATATAGTATATATATATTATAATATTATTATATATATATATATATATATATATATATATATATATATATATATATATATATATATATATATTATATATTATATATTTATATATATATATATATAGTATATATATAATATATATATATATATATATATTTTTTTAGCAAAACGCCACCACTACGGGCAGAGCCCTTTTCAAGGAGGGGGCACACACACAAGGACAAACTCACACAAACACACACACCTAACGCACAGCCCTCAGGTGGGCGCAGACGGAAGACTGAAGAGTGGAAGATTAAATACAAAGGAAAAATAGAAAATGGTAGAGAATTCCACAGAATTAGGGGCTGGAAAGAGGAGCACCACACGGCTAGCCTGGGATTCCCTCGTCTACACAAAATTGTGGGAAAGCAGGCACCCCTATGCAAAAGGAACGCAATGGTGGTGGAATGCAAGAGCCTTCCTCGGCACCTGCCATGTAGTACCTGTAGAAAAGAGATAGCGCGCCAACGTCACGTCGCAGAGACAGAGGGTCAAGAGAGTTTGAAAGTAGGGGACAGTTTATTAATCTCACAGCTTTTGACTCAACCCTATCCAGAAGAGAGGAGGAGCCAGAGCCCCCCCAAATGTGAGAACAGTACCATACAAGGGCGAATAAGAGCCTTTATATTGGAGTAACTCCTCAGAAGAAAAAAACTCTCGCAACGAACAGAACTCCCAGCTTCTTAAGGCGCTTTAGCAACATTGTGATATGTGGTTTCCAAGCAATTGTGTTTATGTTTAGACAGAATGTTAATGTTATTTACAGGTGAGACGGGAGAGCCATCGAAGAGGATAGGTGAAAGTTAGGAGGTGTTTTTGAGAGGGAGATATAAAGAAGTTGAGTTTTTAAAGAGTTGAATTTCACAAGGTTGCTATGTCCCCACCGGGAAATTCCATCCAGATCGGCAAGAATGGAATCGAAATGAAGAGAGAGCAATTCTAGAGCAAAGAAGGAGCAATTTGAAATGAGTAGAAGAATGTAGAGTGAATCATCACATAAGAGTGAAAAAGTTAGAAGTGCAGTGGAGTCGTTAATGAAGTAAGAATAAGGGAGATAAAACAGAACCCTGAGGAACACCACAGTTGACAGAAAAGGAGGAAGAGGTCGCTCCATCTACAACTGCCGAAATGGAACGATCTGAGAGAAAACTAGACAAGAGTAAGCAAAGGGAAGGAGGAAACCCAAAGGAAGGGAGCTTAGAGAGTAGTGACGCATGCATACCCGGTTAAAGCCTTGGATATGTCAAGCGCCACCACAAAGACTCCCCGAAGTCCCTAAGGGCAGAAGACCATAGATCAGTAAGATAGGAAAGTATGTCACCAGTTGACCTCGAGCGACGAAAGTCATACTGGTGATCAGAGAGAAGAGAATGAGACTCCAAATGATCCAGGAAATGAGAGTTGAGGAGAGTTTCAAAAATTTTAGATAGAACACAAGTGAGAGCTATAGGTCGATAGTTAGAAGGGTCAGAACGGCTACCTTTTTCGGGATCGGTTGAACAACGCACGCTTCCAGCATAGAGGAAAAGTATTAGTATTAAGGCATAGAGAGTAGAGCTGAACGAGGACAGGGGCCAACTCGGAAGCACACTCCCTCAGAACACGAGGGGGAATGCCATCCGGGCCACTGGCCTTCCTGACGTTCATAGATTTCAGGATCCCATGCACCCGATCATGAGTAATTATAGGTAGAGGCATGGGACACCTGAGAGGAGAAGGAGTAGGAGGAGGGATGCCAGAATCGAGCAGGGTGGAATTAGATGAAAAAAGGAGGCCGAAGAGATTAGCCTTTTCAGAAGGAGTGTTAGCTACAGAACCATCAGAGCGAATAAGAGGAGGAAAGGCAGATTTACAGAAGTTGTTAGAGATATTTTTGACAAGAGGCCAGAAATTTTTATCAGTAGGAGAGCCATGGAGGTCAGCGCACTTCCTTTAATGAAAGTACGCTTAGTCCGTCGAAGAACATCCCTGCAACGGTGGGCTGAATGAAAATTAGCAAGAGTGATAGAAGGAGAGTTTTTCCATTCACGATAAGCATTGTCTCTCTCCCGGAGGGCAAGAGAACAATTGCCATCGAACCATGGATTTTGAGGAGAAAAAGATTTAGTTGAAGATGGAATGAATCTGCCCATCCCTTCAAGGATTACTGCCCCTACCTTTTCAGCAGAGACAGAAGCATCCCCCGAGACAAAGCAAGATTCACTCCAATGATAGTTAGCAAAGAAGCGGCGCATTGCCCCCCAATTAGCCCGATTAAAGTGCCAGAAAGTACGTTTAGGGCATGGTGGAGCTGTTGGAGAGAAAGCATTATAACTAAGAGCTATAAGATTATGGTCAGAGTTACCAATAGGAGGGAAAATGGTGTATTTATAACTAGAAGGAGTAGTGGTGAAGCATAATCAAGTGTATTCAAGAATTGGTTAGGACGATCTGGAATGTGTGTGGTTCCCTAATCAACTGCTCCAGATCGTTAAGAATGCTGAATGAATTGGCCTCCCTCCCACCTGTATCAGTATGAGAGGAACCCAACCACTCAGTGTGGTGTACGTTGAAATCCCCTAAATAGAGGACCTCAGCATATATATATATATATATATATATATATATATATATATATATATATATATATATATATATATATATATATATAATATATATATATATATATATATATATATATATATATATATATATATATATATATAAAGTATATACACTAGATAAATTAGTGAAAGCATATAAGCAGTTTTTATAATATAAGTCTCGGATTATAACACTACCAAACAAGATGCAGCAACAAGTTTCTCATTAACATTAATATGGTAAATAAATTTGGGACCCACTTCTTTTTTTTCTAAATTAAAGTATTAAAAATGACCCAGTCAATTGAAAAGGTTCTCCCTCCCTGCCCTAAGTGCTTACTTTGGTGCTTTTATGCAAATTTTAGCGATTTTTTAGTTCTTTTATGACTCAAATTTTGCGCAGTTCGAAATATTTATAGTTGTCAACACTGAACTTCAAGTTTCGACCACTGTGTTTCAACCAAAGTCTATGGTTTCAACCATAGACTTTCTATGGTTTCGACCTTGTGAGCTGTAAATCGTTGAATATGCTTGAATTTGCCTGAAATTTGACTTTCGTTTGTTATATTAAGGGCTGTAGAAATCTAAGAAAATTATAAATTCTGATTTTTTAGTAGTGATAATAAATCTGTGGGTATAAGAACATAAGAAAACTGAAACAGTTATAAACCACAAGATCCTATCAAGACTGGCCCATTAAAAAAAAAAATTTATATTTAATATATTTTTTTGATTTTTGGTTATAAATAATTATTTTAAAAATTTAAATACTTATGGAATACTTTTACTTTATAGAAACCACAAAAAAGTGTAAATGTATTAATAAAAAAAGGCTAAATGAAGCTCTAAGCAGTGTTTTTATTCAATAATACAAGCTTAAATATTTTACCATAAAAATGGTGATGAAATTGAATAAGTATATTTTAATAATTTCTACTATTGTAATAAATTTAATGTTTATAATAAGGAAAAATTAAATTTTTTTATTTTTTATTCAAATGTGTAAATATATATTTTTAATATATAGTATAACACAGTGTGCTCCATTCACTCTCAGCCCCAGATATGCGCTTATAGATACTAAAATAGTGGTCATGAGACATAAGTTAACAAAATTGAATTTTAATTGATTGAATTAAATATCAATATTTGATAAATATAAATGAAGTAAAAAATTAAATTTTACCATGACCTCCAATAAGCTCAAAAAACCATAAGTATACAAAGAATTAGAATTATTCATTTTTATGTTGCTTCTATAGTGAAATTTTTGTTTCATGTCTTTTTATTATATAAAAGTATCATTCCCTGCTTCATTAGATATTTTTTTTAAGTGTGTATTTTATAATTTTGGTAGAATAAAAATATTGTTAGAAGTTTTACATAAATATCAGATTTTTTTTTTTTTTTTAAGAAAATTATGCTGATGAAATAATAATAAATAAAAGTATCATAAAGACTAAATATTAAATTAACAAATGCATCAATATTACCTTTATTAAAGATATCTACTTTACATAATCTTACCATTGAGATTTTTTTTTTTAATATATATATATAATCAAATACAAAATATTACAGTAAGAACTATGGCTGCTGGAACTGCTGAGCCATAGCTACTTTGTCATTGATTAGAATGTCTTCCAGACCTTATGTATATTTCATGGACTGTAAACCAATAAAATTCCCATTATATATATATATATATATATATATATATATATATATATATATATATATATATATATATATATATATATATATATATATATATATATATATATATATATATATATATATTATATATAATTATTTTTATTTATTTTTTTTTAAGTATATTTAGTTTGGATCTCATCACATTAAATATTGCATTTTCTTCATACTAAATATTTGTATATTTTTTTAAGTATATTTAGCTTGCAACTTGTATTAAATATTGCATTTTCTTATTGCACAAATTTTTTAGCATCTCCACTACATTAATGAATTTTTATTTTTAGTCCATAAAG
The DNA here is from genome assembly GCA_009176605.1 of Armadillidium nasatum. Classification (NCBI taxonomy): domain Eukaryota; kingdom Metazoa; phylum Arthropoda; class Malacostraca; order Isopoda; family Armadillidiidae; genus Armadillidium; species Armadillidium nasatum. The sequence continues at coordinate 30,833 of SEYY01024049.1, read as the reverse complement.
ACATTGTTAGAGAAGAACTTAAATTATAATTTAAGCTATGTTGGAATGATAAAAAAATAGTTCATAATTTTTGCACATTTTATATTTATTATTTTAAATATTTTTATTTTATTTACCAGCTACTCTAATATTATTGTAAATTAAATGGTAAGTAATTAAAGTAACTCTGCATTTGCAGATCTTTCTTTATCCTATCTTTGTTTCACCATACTAGTGACCCTTCTTAATCCAATTCATCTACCATCTTTTGTTTTCTTTTTTACAATATCAGTCCAGTTTAAAACTTTTTATGTTCATATAACTGTAAATCTTATATAAGCACCTTATAGCACTATTTTGACATGTATTTTAAATTTTGAGGTTTGTATTGTTGACTATTATTTTATCCATTTTTAAATGCTTTACTTAAGGCCAGCCTTACTTCAGTTACAGATGTGGGTCACCTTCTAGATTCTCATTGTTTTGCTTTACAAATTTTTATTTTTGAAAGCTTTTTATTTGAAATGAACATATTCAAGATTCTCTTTTGTAGAAAAACTGTGCCTTTTGTTGGAATATTAATTGTTGTAGCAGCTTGTTCAGTAATCATTACATGCATAGCAATTCTTAGCATTGGAATTGATAAGCTGAAAATTAATAAAGATAGTACTTCTTGCAATAATTTTGATGGCAGTGTAGAAGACTCTTCTGTGCATCGTAAGTAGTTTGCTTCGTTAATTGCTCTTAATGATTAATAGGAATAAATAATGCTGTTTTTATTATTATTGCTATTCTAAAAACCTATATATTTCAGATAAGGCTTATAAAAATGATGATGTCTTGCTTTCTTCTGTCTGGTTAAAATCAAAAACTAGAAAAAATAACCACCTGAAACATGTAGTTAATGCTTTTAAATCTTTCAATTATCAAATTCTTGATTTAATTGATGTAGAGAAGCCAAATGGAAGTTGGAATGTTTTATGGTCTTATAATTACCCTTTTAGAGAATTAAAGTCAGAACTTTTGGCACTTAAAACTACCCATTGTATTAATCACTATCCAGGTACTGGATTTATTACTAATAAAGTTCACTTAGCAGCATCTGGGATTGAATCTATTCCAAAAGCTTTTAAAGTTCCTGAAGATAAAGCTCAAGTCATTAAGTTTGCCCAGGAAAATCCAAATCTCATGTTCGTACAGAAGTCAAGTGACCATCGTGGTATTGAGATTAAAAACATTAATGAACTTAAATTTGAAGACAAGTCATCATTCATACAACAGTTCATTCATAATCCTTTATTAGTGGATGGTCATAAATTTGATATTGGGGTCTATACTGTTATCACTTCAGCCAATCCCCTTAGAGTATACATCTTCAAAGATGTTCTATTTAGGTAAGAATATCTTTCTTTCATCTGTATTGTTAACTTTTTTATCTATATTAGATAGTTCTCACAAAACAAAAAATTATTATCATTATTAATTATAATTATTATTATTATTATTATTACAGTATTTTATGATATATATATATATATATATATATATATATATATATATATATATATATATATATAATATATATATATATATATATATATATATTATATATATATATATATATATATATATAAGGTATATATATTTTTTTTATTTTTTTATTTTTTTATTTTTTATTTTTTTTTCTGAGAATTAATTAATTGAAACTTTTCAGTTTAATATTGTGAGTGGGTTAAGTTTACCTCGTTTAAGAGAGTTGACCATCAAACTATGGGTGAACAACCCAAGGTAGTACTTTAGAAAAACTTTTATTGAGAAGGATCAAAACCTTTATGTTGTGGTATTCACATCAGGAAAGAGTAATGGAAAACATGAAGAATAAATGATTTCAGTGTGTTATTGTACCAGAAGAGTATTAATATTGAGGTTCACCATAAAACATCCTTCAAAATGTTAGACTTTCATCAAGAGTAACCCATTAGGAGGAACTCCAAACCTGAACTTTTGTTTTAAAAAAAAAAGACAATTAAAACTGACAAAATTTATTTTTAAATGCGGTTTATTAATGATCTAAAGATATGAACGATCACTTCGTGTAAGAAAGTCAAACATACAAAATTGCATTAAGAATAAAATTTTAAGCAATTTTAGGTAAAAATTTTTTAGGAAGAGTAGTTATAATAAAAATCTTTTTATATTTTGATGTATCTTCTATGAAGATAAAAAAAGAAAGAAAAGGTTGTTCATATAACATTAAAAATAATGCAGGAATATTGGATGAAAAAGTAAGAAATTCTTTGAAATTCATATTAGTAAATCTTTAAAGAATAGATTGTCCGACATTCCTCCTCCCGAAAATTGTTAGAAATTTATCTTTAAAATTGGTAAAAATAATGCCAACCTTAAACAGACCAATATAAAAAAAAATGCACAAAATGTTACCTCCATCTTTGAGAAAATTTGTTCTGATTTCACCATGAATTTTATGTACACTTTTTTTTGTTTTAATATTGTTGCTATTTATCACTTCCTGACATTGGAACAACATATTGGAATGCCTTAATCTTATACAGAAAGAAACAACCCTAAAAAAAAATTTAAAGGACAAGCACCTATTATTGCTATGTAGTATAGAGTGCCAAATGTTAACAAGAGTTTCATACTCATATGAGATTATGCATAAGGCAGCAATTTTATACCTTTCACAAATCATGATGCACTGAATAAGAATAAACGTATTTAAATAGACAATACAGTTTATTAATTTTCAGTGAAATTTTATCATAAACTTTAGCAGTTAAATTGATGAAAATAGTTGACTCATTGCCGTTTCCAATTCATCATCATATATATATATATATATATATATATATATATATATATATATATATATATATATATATATATATATATATATATATATATATATATATATATATATATATATATATATATATATATATATATATATATATATATATATATATATATATATATATATATATATATATATATATATATATATATATATATATATATATATATATATATATAAACCTTCTTTGCAGGTTTTGCACTGAAAAGTATTATCCATTTTTGTCAAATGATTCTAGGAAATATGTAGTTGGTGATGACTACCTTCCTACATGGAATGTTCCTTCACTCAAAGATTTTTACAATGTTCAGAAACTTGGAATGAAAGGATCTTTTGATTTGTGGCTACGAAAACAAAATAAAGTTAGTTTCATTTCTCAGTAATTGTATTCGATTGTATATATTAAGAAAAGTTTTCTTATTTTAATTTGATGATCTTTTACTACTGATAAACATACATTTCACTGTAGCTTGCTTATTATTAAATTTTTATTTTTATTTTTTGCAAATTCCATTCTTGATTTGAAAATTTCAATATATTAAATATTTTGTCACTTATTGTTGCGAATAGAATTTTAAACGGTGTTTGCTTTGTCTACAGAATCCTGACCTTATTTGGGAACAAGTGGAAGAGTCTATTAGAAAAGTATTTTATTTCAATGAAGATAACATTATTAAATACTCAAAGCCATATTCTTCTTTTGCGAAATTTTTTGAAATGATGAGATTTGATTTTATTATTGACGACAATTTAAAAGTATATTTAATGGAAGCTAACATGTCACCAAACTTGTCTTCAGCACACTTCAAACAAAATCGTTTGCTATACGAACAAGTTATGTTTAATCTATTATCATTAATAGGGGTTGGGTATAATTTTTGCTCAGGAAATTTATCTCAAGAAGAAGAAGAGATGAGATGCTCATATAAAGATATAGCTGTATTTCCAGAACATTGCAGCACTTTCTGCTTAGAGAGTGCAGATTGCCAAAAGGTAGGATGTCAGTTATGTCTTCCTTGTCTTGATAAAAACCAGTTCAGAATACTGTGTAAAGCTTTTATAGAACATAATTTTAAAGGGTCTTATAAAAGAATACTCCCTTCACCCATGGATAGGTCAACTCCAACTTCGTCTGGAAATTTAAATGAATTATCTCCTCAAAATACTTTAATGTCAGAATGGTTTAGAGGTAAATGCTTATTAGATGCTTCATTTTGCAGTTGATAATGGGGTTTGAATCATTTAACTGACTGGAATCTTGAATGCAATTAATAATTCAATTTTGGTATGAATAATAATAGGGAAGTTTGGTAATTTTTCAGTGTTAACTTTCTAATAATGATCTTTTCAATTTGTATTTCTATAGAAGTAAGAACGAACAAAAACAAAAGAACAGTGTTAGGTTGAAGGTTAGATTTAAAAGGTGTTTTGTCTTTTTAGATAGTAATAAAAATATAACTTTCTCCAATGGGAGTAGTTGACTTAAGGATTTTTGTATTTTATAGCCATTTTCATAATGAATTTCATCGTTATTAAAAGATATTCTTAAGTGTAAGTACTCACCCATTAACAATGCAGAGTCTGATAAGGAAGTAGAAATAGATAGATATCACTGTTCATGCCATAAAAATATTTTGTGTATATATATATATATATATATATATATATATATATATATATATATATATATATATATATATATATATATATATATATATATATATATATATATATATATATATATATATATATATATATATATATATATATAGTACTTAATATATCTTGAATGTGTTGAAATTATTTTGCTTGACACATTAGTCCAATCATTATTAAATATAATTTTAAAATAGTCTTATTTATGAGACTATCACTTAGTAGCCTGCTGTATTTTCACTTTTAAGTATTATTAAGTTTAAGTTTTTGGTTGTGAATTTGGTTTGCACCAAATCTTTGTTGAAGACAATAATCTTTTATCTTCTATTGGAAGTATAATGCATGATATTTTTTTTATTTTTATCAGAAATTTAATTGATAAATGTATTTAATACATAGACCATAAAAAATCCCTACAATCAAAAATTTTACCCACTTTGATGCAATGGTTTTGTTGGTCTTACACGTTACCAATACCATGATGACCGGGCGCCATTAGCAAATATTTTTGAAGTCTTTAATGTGCACATTGGTTGAAATTGTGATATATATATTCTCACATTAGCATTTTTTTCTTACTCAAGCTTGAAGCATAATCACTAATTTAGTTTTTAAACTAGTCTATTAAGATTTTAATTTTGTTTTTGCTCATAAATTTTGATGTAGATTTTGCTACTAACTTGCTCACTGTTGTATTATGTATATTCATAATTACTTTGTTGAATTATATATTATAGCCAGTATACTTAAAAATCAAAGATATCAAAGTAAAGTAATTATATTTTATTTTAGACCACTAATTTCTTAGTTGTTTTATTTTTGATAATTGTTTTATGTTGTTTTATATTACTGTGATAAATTCTAAGTACAAGATGTGATAACCAATGAAATCTTTGTTCTTAGTTTCTCATATATAACACCTTAACCAATATATATATATATATATATATATATATATATATATATATATATATATATATATATATATATATATATATATATATATATATATATATATATATATATATATATATATATATATATATATATATATATAGTTTTATTATAATTAAACATTATTTATTATTTGAGTTTTTTATTTACATCATTGCCTGTAATTTCATTGATTTTCCTGTCACTTTAATGTGTCAGAAATATACCTTTTATTGAAATAATTTTGATCCAATGTTTAATTCCTTTCTTACGAACTATAATTCTTCGTTTACTACTCATTTTTTATGTACATAAACATCAGTTATTTGAGAAGAAAATTTTTTTTCCTTTTGTTTGTACTATACTATGATTTGCAAGGCCCTTAATATTTTTCTCAAGCTTCAACATGTTTATATCAATAGGCTTTAACAATCTGGTGTATGTTTTAATTTCTACATTGCAATTCTTTTAATCATTTTACATATCCCTTGGTATCTTAACAGTTCAAATTGTATGTTAGTCTTTTGGTTTTCTGGTATTAAGTATGGATATAACCACCAAAAAATGATTTCCTTAAAATTCAAGTTAATTTTGCAACTTTCAAACATAAAATAATAATAATAAACTTCATATTTTTTCAGGCAATCCAAATAAACAATCAGAAAGTAACAGTAAATTTAACGTTTTTTTCGGAAGGATTTTAAATGTTATTGTTAATAACCAAAAAAAGATAATAGTAAATTTGAGTATATGGCATGAAAATATGAATGGCTGCGTAATAGAAGGAACACCTCTTGTTGTGGATTTTTGGCAAACTCAGAATTATGATGAAGTAAGCGAAAATTTGTTTTGTAGTTTATCAAACTTTTTAGTCTGGTAATATTAACAGTATTTTATTGTTTGAAATATGCGATTAATATTTATCTTAACTCTAACTTGAGATAGTATAATTTTTATAATTTTTATTTTTTTTTTTTTTTTTTTTTTTTTTTAATATTTTTAGTTTTTATTTATATTATTTTATATTATATATATATATATATATATATATATATATATATATATATATATATATATATATATATATATATATATATATATATATATATATATATATATATATATATATATATATATATATATATATTAATGAAATATAAATATAACAGAGTCAGACTAAAGTATTCCCTAAATGTGTTATCGTTATTGTATTACATATGCCATAGAAAAATTACCAACGACCGCAGTTGCCAATGATTGAATGCTCAGGAGACCCCAATTCTGTACAGTAGATATTTGGTCCGTTACATTTATTTTAAATCCCTCTAAGATTCAAATAATTATAATTATTCACCTTGTTTCAAAACTTTTTCGAGTCCAATAAAGTTGTGCAAGCCAAGATTTTAAATATTCACTTAATACCAATTTTAGTACTGCTAGCGTAAATAAGTATATTGTAACCTAAATAGAAAAATAAAGGGTAAAATATATTGTTTACCTTTTGACACTGAAGTTAAAACATGCGTTTTTTTAAGGTTCCAAATAAATTGTTCTCATCAAAACTATTTTAAATACTTTTCTAAAAACAGATGACCTTTTCATCACATCTTGTCGTTTATTCTGTTGTTTGATTCCCTCCGTAGATGGAGTAGGTAAAATAGAGATTGTCATTAATATTACTTGATTTTAACTTCAATTCTTGTTTTAGTCATTTTGTTTTCTTTTCTAATGTCTCTTTTTATACTTTTTCCCTCTTGGGTTATTTAATGATGTAAATAATCGAAAGTATGGATGTTGATAATTTCAATAAGGTTTAAATGAAATATATTATTCAGGTAATTGAATTTAGCTTTTATTATCATTATTATAATTATTATTTTTTAGGTTCAAAGAAACTAATAATCATTTTAAAGTTATTAAACTATGAGTAATAAATATTATTAACAAGTAAAAAGAACTATAATTTTTAATACATTTTATAGACATCAAACTGAATGTTTTGAAAAATTTTTCAAAATAGTAATTTTTTTATCAAATAGCAAAAAGTGTTCTTTTTGACTCATTTACACGCAGACCATATAAAGGGTTTGACATCCTTATGGAGGAAGAAGATATACACTTCCCCGGTGAATTGTTTGCTGCTTGAGCAAAAATTTCAGGTAAATTTTATTGATTTTACCCTTTTTTTTTTTTACATTCCTTTTTTTTATTATTCTGAATATCAAAATTAGTCGAGGTGAAGAAATATATAGTAAAACAGAAACTACTTGGAAGCATCTCACTTTACGTGAAGTAGTAGTTATAATACAAAAAATGTTTGATGATTCGATAATTTTCTTATTATATTCCTAATTCACCAAAGTTGAATCTGAGAAGATGTTTTATTAACCCAAGTGAAAAAGAATTGCTCCTGTTTTTCACAGTTAACATAGGCATTCACAATTAAGTTTCAGAATGGAATAGTAATTCCACTTGAATTAGATGAGCCTCATATTATCTTCATAGATGATGATGATACCAAAACCATAACTGTAACACTTATTGACGCCAACCATGTTCCTGGTTCTGTCATCTTTTTATTTCAAGGTAAGTTTCAAAATAAAAAGAAAAGTTCATTGAACCTGTGAATTATGTCCTTTAACTGTAACCGTACATTACTTTTTATTTACTATCTTAAACTTGAATGAGCTTAAGTAAAACATTCACCGTAAAATACTTTAACCTCTACTTAATTATATTTTTGGTCTCCTAAACTACTAAATATTCAGTAATTCTTTAAAAAAAACTGAGAAATTGATATATAATGACTTTTTTAGTATTTTAAATGTAAAATTATATTTAACATTTATATAAGATAATTAGTAGTGTCAATAATAACATTTTTAGGACCTTTTGGGAATATTTTATATACTGGTGATATGAGATTTTATCCCGAAGTATTTGAACATCCAATTCTTAAGCCCGTTTTAGAGGCTCATGAGATTGATGAACTTTATTTGGACAACACATTTTTGCATCCTAAATATGATTTTCCTTCAAGAAATACGGCTACTCAAATGGTTTTCGATATTATTGAGTACGTATTATTATTATTATTATTATTATTATTATTATTATTATTATTATTATTATTATTATTATTTCTACTTCAACTTCATTGTTTACTCTGGAGTTTAACTGTCACATCTTGACTCAATATTAAGATTGCATTGTCGACTGCATGTTGTGAATGTAAGGAATTGTTACAGTTTTGAAATGTATCCCTGAGGTGCCACCTGAAAAAACTGGAGAGAGAGAGAAAGATGTGTCTTCTAAATTCCAAATTCACGAATTGTATTCGATCAGGTATATGACTGAAACTAACTTAGTGAATCATATGTCACACCAAGTTTTTTTATTATTTGCTTAGTTGTAGGTTGTTAGGAACTACATTAGATACTTTAGAAAAATCTAATGGCAATAGTATGCATGCTTCTCTTTCGTTCAGTTCGTTTTATGTATTTTTCAGAAACAAAGATTATGGCATCTTTTGTGTTGCAGTTATGATGAGAGAAGCATATTTTACCACAGATAATTATTAAGTAGAGAGAAGAACTAATTTCTTAAGAATTTTACCAGTTTGATGCAGGATTGAGATGATATAAAACTTTTTCAATAGGAATTGTCAACAGTTTTGTGAACAGGGATGACTCTTCCTAATTTTAATTCAGTTAGATAATAATAATAATTCAAATAATAATAAAAGCTGATATAGAATTTTTATAAATATTGTAAAGTTAAATAACTACTTCCAAATTTTTTTTACCATAAGACTATATGATTAAAATCTTCAAAACAATAAATAACTTTGGACTTCAACTTAAACTTGATAATTAAAATAAACCAACAAAAAATTAAAAAAAAAACAACAATTAAAAGAAGAAACTGGACAAGCTCTTTTAACTCTTCACGAAATCAACAAATAATTATTATTATTACTCACAAATATTATTTTTAAGTTATGAGCTTCATCAACTAGAAGAAGACATCCATTTTAGACATAGCTCAAAATTACAAAAACTCTAAAATAGTGAATTCATTCTTAAAGAATATAAGTCATTTATCACCAACCTCTCTATGTATGAACTAAATACACATGAAGCTGACCTACTTAACAAAGGATTGAATTTTGGTCTTACAATATAAAATCTAATAAAATTAATAAATGTATCGAAGTCGAAAAACTCTATAATGATATCCTCTGTAAAGAACAAATATTAAAGAACGTTTATGTACAATTCAAAATCAAGATTACCTTAAAACCAAACTTAAAACTTTCTCATTCTCGTTACTTAAAGATTCACTCTACAATAATCTTACAAAGGAAGGTAAGGAAACAATCTCCAAACTAAAAAATAATAATGATATAATTATCAGACGATCAGATAAAGGAGGAGGTATAGTAATAATGAATAGACCAAGTTATGAAAGTAAACTGGAAAACATCTTTAATGACACTACCAAATTTGCTACTACTTCCCCAAATATAAATAATATTACAAAAAAAAAAAAAAAACAATAATAATAAAACGGCTTGTGAAATTAAAAATAAAACGATATCAAATAAAATTAAGAAAACAGGATATTACTACCCAAAATATATAAAAATTCGAAAGACCCTCCCCTTCGTCCGGTAATATCAATGTATGGAACAGTTACGCATGACATCGCTCAATATCTGAACAATATAATCCGTTCATATTTAAAAACTTCATATATAGTTAAGTCCAGCAAGGAAACTCTATGCAAATTATCTAATCTAAAAACTGACAAAACTGATATTCTTGCTTCGTTAGACGTTAAATCATTATTTACCATTAATATTAATCATAGAAAACGTCTACCATTCTAATAGTCTTCTTCCTCCGGATTTAACAAAAACATATGAAAAACTTATTATTAATCTGCTGCACTCAAACACCTTTTGAGTTTCAAAATAAATTATATCTACAAATAGATGGAATTGCAATTGTCTCACCACTCGGGGCCTACTTTCGCAGATTTTTATGTCTAAATTACAAAACAGTATCATTGAAGAAAATAACCATTTTAATCCTAACTTCTATATAAGATATGTTGATAACATGCCAGCTATATTTAAAAGCCAGGACGACGTCCCTTTGTTCATAAACAGATTGCAAGAATTATTTTGCCTAAAATTTACCTATGAAACGCCTAGAAACGATGTAATAAACTTTCTTGACGTTAAAATCAAAATTAATCATTTCAACTGGTGTACACGTCAAAATATAATAGTAATAATAAAATTTCTAATATTATAATTATTATTATTTCAGTAACGCAGCTTATAAAAACATTTCATGTATTCACAGGAGATTTCCATCACACGTGATCAAACTCGGCATTCGGTCTTTGGGTAAAGAAGATTTGCTGGAAGCAGTTGCTCAAAAATTCAACTCCTTAATTCTTGTTGATGACATCAAATACAGCCAGCTTCAAATTCTCAAAAGACCTAAAGTTTACACTACTAACTTTGAGGACACTCGGTTTCATGCGATCAATTTGCAGAGGGTTAGTAATTTCAGCCTTTTTAGAGATCTCTTAAAACAGATTTTTGTCCATCTGTTAGAATTATTGATTCAGTTATTAGCCAATTATTTGTTTTGGAGGGACAGTACCTAAATTTTTATCTTAATCTGATTCCATTTATTAATTTTTGTCAGATGTAGAACGTTATGAATCCCTTTTTGTTTTGTTGGATGACAAATCTTGGTAATGATGCAGCTGATATTGTATATTTGGATTTTAGCAAAGCTTTTGATAAGGTGCTCTATAAAAGGCTGAAGTACATCTTATTATGACATATGAAGGGTTGTCCATAAATAGATGCAGCAGTGGTTGAAGGTCAAGAGACAGTGTGTATTACTAAATGACAATAAATCATCATGAGAGCTGAGAAAGAGTTTGATTCCTCATGGTTATATGTTGGGTCAGCTTCTATTCCTAATCTATGTTAATGATTTCGATAATTAAATGTTTAGTTTCTAAGTTTCCTTATGACACTAAGCTGTTCTATCATGTTAAAAATATTGAGCCATGTATGAATGAAAAAGTTCAATGTGATGTAAATAAACTTCTTGGTTGGACTGAAAAGGGGTAAACAAATTTTAGCAATTAAAAGTGCTTGGTTCTTCATCTGGGTTATTCTAATATAAATAATAATAATTACAAAATTTACCAGAAATGATTTGAATCTGGGAGAAAAGGAAGAGTAGTTTGTAACTGTTAAAACAGCCTTTAGAAGCTAGGAATAGATAGAGCCAAAAAATAAAATAATAGGACGTTCCTGGTGTAGGATATTTTCCAATTCCGATTTCAGAAAATAGGAGAATCCTCCTATTCTCGATTCAGATATCTCATATCACCATTATTATTATTATTATTATTATTATTATTATTATTATTATTATTATTATTATTATTATTATTATTATTATTATTATTATTATTATTATTATTATTATTATTATTATTATTATTTAGATTCATGCAAGAAATTATCAAAAGTGGAACGAGTATACTCCTACTGTTTGCATCCGATTGACTGCTTTGGAGTTTGGTATTCATCCAGACGAAAGAACAACAATTGACACTGAAGGTATATTTACTGTTCCGTACAGTGATCACAGCTCTTGGAGTGAATTGAGGACGTTTGTTGCTTATATAAGACCTAAAAAAATCGTCCCTATTGTGAAACGGAACCGTAGAAGAAAAGATTTAATATCTCTGACTCTCCAAGAAACCGATGATGTTTCTGTGCTTTCTGAATTTATTTCATCTCCGCGGAAGCAGTCTGTGTTTGTTTCCATTCCAGTTTCAAGTTATTTAGCAACTTGTAAGCCAATCAGACATAAATTACGTATGCAAAATAAGGAATGTCTCATTTTCCCTAAAAAGAAGAAGAAAAATATTGAAAAGGGCGTGTTATATACAACTTTCGAAGAAGAAGTAGAAGAAAAAGAAGAGATTTTGAAAGGTGACCAAAATAAATCAAGTTCAAATGAAGAAGTAAGAAAAGAACTAACAGTTGAAACAAACATAATTGCAAACTCTGAATCCTCTTCAAGAACTTCTAACGAAGAAATTACATCAAAAAATTTTTCGGGAGTTAATAAAGAGGAATCAAGCAATACAGTCATAACACCTCAAAAGCAAAACGAAAATAGTACCTGTGACAAATCACTTATTCTTAAAGAACCGAAGGAACAACAAACATATGAAAGTGGTGATGGTAGTCCAAGTCGATTACTTGGAACCGCACTTAAAAATAATGCCTGCAACACATTAAGTGACAAATCAATTACCATGCATAAAGAACTTAAGGAACAAATATCACATGAAAGTTGTGATGATAGTCCAAGTAAATTACTTACAACGACCCTTAAAAATAGTACCTGCGATATATTAAGTGACAAATCACTTACTATGCATAAAGAACTGAATGAACAACAATCACATGAAAGTTGTGATGATAGTCCAAGTAAATTACTTACAACGACCCTTAAAAATAGTACCTGCGATATATTAAGTGACAAATCACGTACCATGCATAAAGAACTGAATGAAAAACAATCACATGAAAGTTGTGATGATAGTCCAAGTAGATTACTTACGTCAACCCTTAAAAATAGGACCTGCGATATATTAAGTGACAAATCACCGAAGAAGCTGAAGGAACAACAACTACAAAGGTGTGATGATAGTCCTAATAAATTACTTGCAACGGCCATTAATCAAGCAGATAATTTATTACAAATAACTCAAAAGGCATCTTTGGATCAAATCGGAAATATATATTTAAACATGGAAGAATTTAACAACAGCTTGCGAAATATCAATAATTATTTAGAAAGAAAGTATTTCTAAACCATCTGTCCCCTAAAAATCGTCTTATTATTGTAATAACAGCTATGATTTACTCAAAAGTTATCTCTTATTAGCTCTCTACAAATCAAAATTCCCCAAATTTTCACTTAAGATTTATCCTAGTTTCCAACAACATATATCCCAGAATCATCTCTTATATCCAAGATTCAGTGGTTAATGCTTAAACGAGAATTGTCAGCTGCCACCCAAACCATTCAATTGAATCATCACTACTTTTTTTCTTTCTATAATCATTTATATATATATATATATATATATATATATATATATATATATATATATATATATATATATATATATATATATATATATATATATATATATATATATATATATATATATATATATATATATATATATATATATATATATATATATATATATATATATATATATATATATCAATTTATAAAATTTCACTCCACGGTTAATGTGATTTTATTACTTACTCGGAAAATTAATAATAGGGATTTAACTGACCTGTTTCCCTGTGCCCGAGTCTTTCTGGGAAGTCCTTTGAGCTAGTCGGCATGGCTGGTGTTCATGAGCTTCCTCTGCGAGTTCCTTAATTTACAAACACTTTGTCTTATCAGCTTAAAGGTTAGGGTTCTAACCCACATTTAGCAGACATGAAATTATAAAATTTCAGTCTACATTTAAATATATATATATATATAAATTCAAATTTTATATAATGTTATAATTTTTAATTTTTTACTTATTTTAGTAATTCTGAATATTGGAATTAAAGGCCATTGATATTTATTGTGTATTATTTATGCCGGTTTCATAACGTTTTCCTCAGTGTTATGTTCATTTAAGGCAATAAGTGGCAAGTCATTGGGTTGCCACTTTCTCATCTCAAAAGAAAAATAAAAGATGGGATATAGTTTGTTTTCAAAGTATTGGAAACTTCACCCATTGTAAGAACAAAAGCTTATGAAGGACTCCTATTCCAGCAATCGGAATATGAAATGGGCTTAACAAGGACTGACCTTTTCCAGCAATCAGAACACGAAATTCAGGTTCAAAGATAATACTGCCAAATGAATAAGCCAGCCACAAATTCCGAACAAGATGTAATCTTCGCATTTTTAATGCTCCAATATCCCAACCAATAGTTCTTGGAACATGCAATTTAAATTAATAAAATATGATACAGATAATCAAACACAAGTCACCCAACACAACATAGCTAAGGATGTATTTTTGTTTCAAAAATAAAATTAAATTATAAGTTGATGGACATTATTATTGCTTATAAATAAAAAAGGGAAAACATTCAGTTTCTGGTTGCGAGCGAAGAATTAAAAAAAATATCACTCGAGAATCGCCATTTTTCTTCTTTGAAATTCTTCATATCTTACATTTTTACGCTAATGAATACAACTTTATACATTCCCATAAAAAAAATTTCCATTCGTTTTGTTGTAGGTTTTATGGGACTCTAAGAACTTCATTTGGAAACTAACGTAGGCCACAGGTTTTTTGACATATAGTCGAAAATCGTATTGACAATGACGTGAGTTTCATAAGGAAACCTATGGCTCTAATAAGGTGTGACATGTATGCACGAACGTTATGCCAACTGGAATTCCATCGCTTCCAATAGGGTTTCTCTCTCTCTCTCTCTCTCTCTCTCTCTCTCTCTCTCTCTCTCTCTCTCTCTCTCTCTCTCTCTCTCTCTCTCTCTCTCTCTCTCTCTCTCTCTCTCTCTCTCTCTCTCTCTCTCTCTCTCTCTCTCTCTCTCTCTCTTCTCTCTCTCTCTCTCTCTCTATCTCTCTCTCTCTCTCTCTCTCTCTCTCTCTCTCTCTCTCTCTCTCTCTCTCTCTCTCTCCTAATATATATATATATATATATATATATATATATATATATATATATATATATATATATATATATATATATATATATATATATATATATATATATATATATATATATATATATATATTAGCAAAGTTCTATCTCACGGATTTATAGATTTATACCCTATTCGAGGAGAGGGACTTTCCAAGAGAAGTCCATTGTTTAATTTGGTATTGAAAAAAACTTAGGATTCACAAGCGGGATCGAAACGGAACCCTCAAGCATGTGAGTGAAGGCTACCGTTTTTTGCAATTTATATATATATATATATATATATATATATATATATATATATATATATATATATATATATATATATATATATATATATATATATATATATATATATATATATATATATATATATATATATATATATATATAAACAAATAAAAGTAGTAAACAATAAAAAACAAAAATACGTTTGCAAAAGTTGCGTAAATTTGAAAGTTTTAAATCGTAAGCGTAGAAGACTTGGAGGTGGTGAGTTAAGTGACGATAGTCAGTATTTCGAATCCAGTCCGGTACAATCTAAGTAATATAATTTTAATTTCATATTAAATCAAATGTTGTA
>SEYY01024049.1:7500-10000 GCA_009176605.1 Armadillidium nasatum | reverse complement strand
GTTTTACAAAGTTAAAATCTAGATCTTTGAGTTCAGGTTTTCATGTGATTTAATTATATTAGCAAAGGGTTTAAGTTGGAAGACTTTGTTTATTTATTAAAAGAGAATTGATTACATCTACTTACGTACTAACTTTTTTGAATTGAATATATTATTGTAAATTAATTTTCAGTATTATCTATGAAGAAAAAATTACTTATAAAGGACATACTGGTTATGTAACAAGTGTTTGCTTAATACCTTCAACAGAAGAATCACCAGAAGGTTTTACAGTAACTGGTTCTAAGGATTCAACTATTCTCGTATTTATTAGAACTTCATCTCAGCCAACTCATACCCTAACTGGACACACAGATACAGGTAAATTGCATACCTACTATGTCAAAATATGTATTTTTGTTG
This sequence comes from Armadillidium nasatum, assembly GCA_009176605.1. Lineage (NCBI taxonomy): Eukaryota > Metazoa > Arthropoda > Malacostraca > Isopoda > Armadillidiidae > Armadillidium > Armadillidium nasatum. Next base: position 9,598 of record SEYY01024049.1, on the reverse strand, counting down.
AAGAATAAAAGCATGTCAAATATTTATTGCTTTAATTCTTCATTATTATGAAGAAATGGTTTATTATTCTTTTGATTTCAAATGTATGTCATGTAAAATTGTAGATAAGACTTTTCAACTTAATACTTGAGCAATTTTTAACATTTCAGTTTCATGTTTAATGTGGAAGAATGATCTACTTGCATCTGGATCATGGGATCATACGATACGCTTGTGGAAAGACTGGAATTGTGTGAATGTATTGAAAGGGCATTCCGGGCCTATCTGGTCATTAGGCATATTCGAGGTTACGGAAAAAGCAGAAGATAGTGTCATCCTTTCAGCTTCTGCTGATAAGACATTAAAGTGCTGGAAGAAAGGAAAGGTATTCTTATAATCTATATATAAATATATATATAATAAAATATAATATATATATATATATATATAATATATATATATATATATATATATATATATATATATATATATATATATATATATATATATATATATATATATATATATATATATATATATATAAAAATAATTTTTTTTTAAGAACACTAATCCCACTCGTACTCTAAATCGATTTTTAAGAAATATTTCCATCGTACGTCAGACACTTGAATACACTATAGTTTTGGCTCCTTTGACTTCTTTGTTCTTGTCGTACACTAGGCGACTTCACAAGTTTCATTTTTATTTCTCTTCATTCACATCCGGATGAGGAAGCAAAGTTAAACGGCTCCGAAACGTAGACGGTTTCGTTTTATTTTTAACTTTAGACTTTTTTTATATATGCTTTGTTAACCTTGTTTTAATTTTTTTAAATTATTTTAAAGAAAAGCGGTTTTAAAATATATATATATATATATATATATATATATATATATATAATATATATATTTTTTTTTTTTTTTTTTTTTTTTTTTTTTTTTTTTTTTTTTTTTTTTTTTTTTTTTTTTTTTTTTTTTTTTTTTTTATATATATATATATATATAAATAATTTCTTTCCCCACCCCCCTCCCCAAGGATACAGCAACTTATTCTGGTCATACAGACTGCGTCAGAGGGTTATCAATAATAGATGAAGAAAGATTTTTATCCTGTTCAAATGATGCTAGTGTTAAATTATGGAAATTTTCTGGAGAATGTTTATCCACATTTTATGGACATACTAGTTTTATTTACAGGTACGAAAAGCTTTATTATTCGTAATTTTAGTTTATAAAAAGGTAGACAAATTATGAGCTTTAATATTGTGCATCGAACTTTCTGATATTTTCTTTAGTTTTTATTATTATTATTATTATTATTATTATTATTATTATTATTATTATTATTATTATTTAAGTGTTTTCGGCATCGAATCTTGTAAGGGATTTGTTACTGGTTCAGAGGATCGTTCTATCCGTATTTGGGATAGCCATGGCAATAATACTAATACAGTTTATGTACCGGCGCAGTCAGTTTGGTGTGTTTCTGTTCTCCCTAACTCAGATATTGTTGCAGGTTCGAGGTGAGAAAATAAGCACTAAATCATCGTAATGTTTCCGCTTTTATGTGATAATATTTTCTCCATTTTGAAAATTCCCATTAAGTTATCTTTAAAATAAGTAACTGAGGTTTAATTTTTTTTTTCTTAATCTGATTAAGAAATAAATACCTCAATTTTAAGTTTTCTTTGTTTTCCTGTGGTAAGATTCAGATCAGAAAGAAAATTATAATAAGAAAAAGTAGAAATGATTTCATTCAAGTGTAGTAATTAACTTTTTTTTTTTCTTTTCTAGTGATGGTGTTTGTCGTATATTTACACAGTCCCTGGATAGACAGGCTCAAAAAGAAGAATTAGCGGAATTCGAAGAAAGTTTGTCAAAGTTTAAAGTAGCAGTTGAAGATGTTGGAGGAATTAAGAAAAGTGATCTTCCAGACAAAACATTCCTCTTTCAACCTGGTAAACGTGATGGACAAACGGCTATGATAAGGGAAGGTGAAAAGATCCTCTGTTATTCTTGGTCTTCTTCTAAAGGACAGTGGGATGCTATAGGAGAAGTGGTAGGAGGTGCTGGAGGTTCAGCATCAACCTCTGGAAAAGTACTTTATAATGGACGTGAAT
>SEYY01024049.1:0-2500 GCA_009176605.1 Armadillidium nasatum | reverse complement strand
TCCGTTGTGCTTCAGAACTTGGTACATGTATTCGTCGTGGCCCCAAGACATCATCACATTTTTCAATCCACAGTTCGGCTCATACATCCATATTTTGTGCTACATATATATATATATATATATATATATATATATATATATATATATATATATATATATATATATATATATAATATATATATATATATATATATATATATATATATATATATATATATATATATATATATATATTATAATATTATTATTATTATTATTAATTATTATTATTACTTGAATTTTTTGTTATGAAGATCAGGATTTCCTTGAAAAGTAGAATCTCTGAAGACAATTGAATCGGCATGGGCGCATCCAACAGGGAAGGTGTCACCAACAGTGGACCACTGGGGCTCTCCCGTAGAATACCATCACCTACAATTATATATATATATATATATATATATATATATATATATATATATATATATATATATATATATATATATATATATATATATATATATATATATATATATATATATATATGTGTGTGTGTGTGTGTGTGTATGTACTTAAATGCTCATTAACATTTTCCAAAATATTAACAAAACCTTATCTTGACAATGTTAATTAATATTAGTAAAAATTTTACTTTGACAATACAGACAAAATCCTGTTTTTAAAATTAATATGGCATTATTATCGAACTTCATAAAAAAGGGTCATGGAAGAGGAATGTAATCAAAGTTTTAAAAAATTTATTATTTAGCCACTTTTTTTTTTTTTAGCGACTTTATATAACTATTTTAAAAGAGATATTTGGGTAATCTAATCCAAACATTTTAAGAGGTCAAACCTTTCCAAGGTCATGAATGAATCCGGTAAGGTGGAACCAGTCCAAATCCGGATGTTTTTCTCTGATCATTTCAGCCGTCTGGTAGGCGTGGATGATATTCGGAAGATCGATATCTGGATCACTTTCGTCGACGAGATCGTTCAACTTTTCTAATGCTTCCATTATTGTTGCTTTGAATTTGTTAAATTGACACCAGTGACTGTGCTGCATGTAGCTATATAGCATATATATATATATATATATATATATATATATATATACATTATATATATATATATATATATACATATATATATATATATATATATATATATATATATATATATATATATATATATATATATATATATATATATATATATATATATATATATATATATATATATATATATATATATATATATATATATATATATTATATATATATATATATATAATATATATATATATATTTTTTTCACCTTTCCCCTCGTGGGTGGTGAATTAAAGAAGACAACTACTTCTCCTCGGTATTCGAACCCTGGACCTAGTGCTTTCAATCGACACGCAAACCGTATGACTACGGTATATATTATATATATATATATATATATATATATATATATATATATATATATATATATATATATATATATATATATATTATACCATGAATTTATGAGTTGGCGTTAACTGTAGATATGCAAACGGCTCCTTCTATCGTATACAAGGATTTTCCATATTTTCAGATCTTCTGCTCCCTTTTTTTTCTTCTTCTTCTTTTGAGCTGTCTCAGATATCTAAATATAATATAGCATTCAGCCCATCAAATCATTTCATTTTCGAATTGCTTCTTTCTTGTATTCCCTCTGCCTTTGATCCGAATTGTCCAAGTTTCTTCAGTATTCCTTGGTCCAACCTTCTTTTTAAACTCCTGCCCCAGCCTTATATTCCCCTCATTTTGCATCCTTGACTTTGTCAATCCCCTCTTATGTGACAAATAATTCATAAAACCTTCATTTTAAAGACCTGTAGCCTCTTTCAAACTTTTCATTAAGGATCTAAGTTTTGCATACAAGAGCAGCGGTGTAAGTATTTTTTAAAAAAAATATTTTCTCCTTTAATCTTGGATGATTAATACTTAATACTAGATCCATCGCTATTATTCACGAATTCTCCTCGCATGATCATTAATGATTTCAGCTAATGCTAAATATTTAAAAACAAAATTCTGGTTACACATCTTGACGGTTTTTCGGGTCAGGTCGTGACTAGCTTTAATGAAGTCGTCATACAACCCCTCCCCTTAAAGTTTTTCTAAATCCCCAAATACATCCCCTTTTTATTAGTACCCATATTTATAAAAATATTCTGTGAAGGATACTTACTCTACTTCGTACGTAGTCGACAGTCTGAGATTGGTGCATCTGTTTGTAGGTATTGAAGACCTGCTTCATTTTAGGGTCGTCTCTTTTCTCGTCAAAAATTCTGAAGCTCCATCCGGAATTGTCAATGAGCTCTTCAGGACGGAATATTTGAGAAGGGTCTAGAACTTTAATTTCAGTTTTACCCTGCAAGCACAACATTATATATATATATATATATATATATATATATATATATATATATATATATATATATATATATATATATATATATATATATATATATATATATATATATATA
>SEYY01024048.1:10000-23040 GCA_009176605.1 Armadillidium nasatum | reverse complement strand
TAGGGTAACTGGAATCAGCTTATCCCTACGGCCTTTAATTTGAATGACGTCATACCTTTTACATATAGTTTTCTCCAGAAGGGTAAGACTTTTATAGGCTTCATCACTTTCACTTAAAGACCAATTCTCTTTACTATTATAGGAGGAAAGAAGCATTTTTGTCATTTCATCTCCCCTTCTCTTGTTAAAAATAACAATTTTACAGAGACAAGCCTGAGTTAGTTCCAGCCAGTTATCCAAACAAGGATCCTTCTCCAATACTTCTCTCCTTTCATTAATATACTTATCAAGGAACTTGCATAATACTGTCAAGTCCTTAGCCAAAGAAACTTCAAGTGAGTTTATAACATTATCTGCAGCTGAGCATTTTTTATGTTTTTTTCTACTTTCAATGAGTAATGGTTCCTCTATGGGTCTCTTCTTCTGCAGGTTTTCAGAAGTATTCGTAGGGCAACTCTTGTCGTCATCATTATCTCCTACAATAGCTCTTCTTATCTTCTCCTTCCATTCTTTCATATAATTTACCAAAAACAATTGGCTTTCCCTTTTCTCTTTCATATTATTTTCTTTAATAGCCATTCCAATCTTGATAGTACAACACAGCCTGATTGAGTAAATTATTTTATCAGCAAAATGTCTTGAATCAGAATCTTTAATGGTAGATTTTAATCTTAGAACAGAGTTTAAAATAGATTCAAAATACTTTGAAACAAAGAAGTCAGAAAGACCTGAATTTGACGAGTGGTTCTCCTGTAGGTAGGACTAGCAACCTTCCTAAGTATTTCATTTTTTGTGTGATCTCCAAAGCAGGTACATAACCACAATCTGCTAAAAAGTTACCAAACCTTGTAATAAGGTAGTCCTTACTTATAATCTGAAACAATGGGTCGTCCTTGATATCGGATAAAAAATTGTGAATATTATTTGCTGAAGGCAATTCAGATATAACTTCATACAAGAGTAAGGTTCCCTCGACTAATATATGCTTTGTAATATCCGTTTTGTTGAATACACAAGAACCCGCATGTTTCTTTAGATCATATTTAAAGAAAAACCCGTAACAATATTTACAGGGAATGTAATCTTTATAATTCTGTCTCTCATACTTCCTATTGGGTCTCCTATTCATGAGCAGGATTCCTTCATTATCCTTTAAGACTCTGATATTATGCTTGAAATTCCCGATATTTCGCAACAGCATGAGTAAGTTGCTTCTTTCAGGGCTACCAATCGAATACTGCTGGATTTCTAGTACTTCTCTCTCCTTAGGGTGACGACGGAGATAATGAATTCTCATGTTAGTGTATAATTTGGAGCAGAAATAACAAGCGAAGATTTTATCATGGAATCGCTTGTCTTTGGTATTTTTCGAGACGGAGAGAGTTATTTTAGAAGATGACTCATTTGACTCACAAGAGTTAAAGAGAAAAGAGGGAGATAGATGACCATTTTTGGCGCATGGTTGATAACCGTTAATGGCGCAAGAAGACGATGCATTTTCTTCTTTTTTGGGAGATGTTACGCGACCCCGTTTGGTGGCATAACGTAGCATGATGTCGTCATCATCTTCACTATCATTGTCAAGATTTGAAGTAACATCGCATGAAGGATTTCTGAAATGGTCAAGAAAAAATCCTATTAAAAAAAGGGAAAGATTTAAAACCCGTAAGAGTATTATATTTGAAAGCAATGTACAGCAACAACAACAGCAACAACAATAATATAATAATAATAATAATAAATAATAATAATATAATAATAATAATAATAATAATAATTAATAATAATAATAATACTTACAATGCACCATTCTCAATTGTAAAGAAATGCTCTGCCGATGTAATGTCTGCATATATATATATATATATATATATATATATATATATATATATATATATATATATATATATATATATATATATATATATATATATATATATATATATATATATATATATATATATATATATATATATATATATATATATATATATATATATAATGTGACGATTAATCGCAATCGTCAAAATTGGTATATTTTTTTCTTAATAATAATCATTAATTTTCTGCCGATTAATTTTGACGATTAAAATATACATATATTCGCTTATATCTTTGCTCCCACCTTTTTTTTATTCGAGAGTGAGAGGATGTTTAGTAGTAGGGGACAAATATACCCTCCACAAGACGAAATCGAATTACCCCCCCCCCCTGCAGATACTGCAGAAAAGATTGTTTCTGCATCACAATTTAAGATCTCTAAATTTAAAATACTAGAATTGTGTACGTCTGTCCAATGTTCTCACGTATTAAAATTTCTAAAATCAATGTTCAGAAGATACTAAAGGGTATCCTACTGTCTCTCGCCCCCAGATATACGTTTTTAGATAACAAAAAACAAGTCATTAAGTTAAAAAAAAGCCGCGAACCGACCTTGGTGTACGAGAATTGTGCTGACATCACAAGAAGTGTCGGATGTGATCGCTATTAGCATCAAGCCATTCTGCAAACACTTTTTCCATTTAACGGAAGGTTACAGTCACAGTCCTTTGGAAATGACTCTATCCTCAAAGAAGGACACAGTTTCATACATGTTGACGTTGAACGTGTGACAAGTTTCGCAACATCTCATAACTCTACCTCGCTTGTCAAACACCAAGGTTTGCTCGTAGCAAATTTTAACTTACGACCAGTACCTTTGATATCTATAAGTATATATCTGAGGCCGAGAGCGAGTGGGACACTGGGACATTGGAACACCCTACATTATACTATATATTAAAATTACATATAATTACACATTTGAATAAAGAATAGATTATTAAATTTTTTCCTTATTATAAAGTTGTTAAATTTATTAAAAATATTCTTTTTTCAATTTTAATCGTCATCATCAAAAAAATTCTTAATCGTATATATATATATATATATATATATATATATATATATATATATATATATATATATATATATATATATATATATATATATATATATATATATATATATATATATATATAATATATATTAATTAAAAAATATGCTAATAATAACAATAATAATTTTTAATTGGATAAAACAATTAACAATATTTAAAATTAAAAAAAATAAAAAATATTTCAATTTAAATTAGAAGAAAGATACAACACTCCCCTCTCAACATAGGAGTGATCCACATCAAATTCACCCTCAGAAAATAAAGAGAGACAATCTCCACCCTCTCAACTACCCTCAGGAAATATTCTTTCCCCCTTCCCCCCTCTCAATACTGGGGGGTGATTCACATAATTCTTCCCCTTCATTCCTTACAATTTTGAATGAACAGTAGTACATTTTCTTCCTGTCTCTTAAAATACACGAAAAGCCCTAGTCCCTTTACCAACGCTAATAATAATAATAATAATAATAATAATAATAATAATAATAATAATAATAATAATAATAATACCTAAAGCCTCTTTCAGATCCCTTTCTTCGACCCATCCTTCTTCTTCAAGTTCACCGTCATCTTTTTCGTTCCCTTCTACGGTATCTGCAGACTGAAAAAAAATAAATAAATAAAATTAAAATTGTAATACAGTAATCGAAAATAAATAAAATAAAATAAAATAAATAAATCTCAATATGTCTTCTATTCTGGCAAACCTAAAGACTGTTGAACAAATATTCACCTGAATACTACTACTACTAATAATAATAATAGTAATAATTTTCATAAAACTGAAAATTTGAAGAGGTTTACCCTTCTTTCATAGTTATTTAATTATCCCCATAATTAATCGAAATTTTTGGGGGTATATAATAAACCCAAGAACCCCTACTCTTGGAACTATAAAACAACAACCCAGAAATCCATTTTAAATAAGATAAAAGATAAAAGTTACTGATACGAAATAAGATATTGTCATTCATGTCCGCATATGCGGATCACTATCCGATACTGACATCAGCATCTACATATTCAGGTTGGGTGATCAGGTATTGTCAATCACACCCATACTATGAGATCAAGATCGAATACCGACGATCTGAAACCCACCTTCTAATACACTGTTACAAACAATTACCTCTTTTAAGCTTTCTCTTGACTCATCGTATTCGACTTTTGGTTCTCTTCTTCTGAAGAACGTAGAATCTTTTTCACTTTTCGTTTCCATCTAAAGAATAAGAAAAGTTTCAAGGATATATATATATATATATATATATATATATATATATATATATATATATATATATATATATATATATATATATATATATATATATATATATATATATATATATATGTGGCCACCTACCAAAAAACACATTTCCAAAAAAAAAAAAAAAAAAAAAAAATTGTTAAAGGTAACTAAATATTATTTGCACACATGAAATGTCATTCAATACAATACTGTTTTAAAACACCAAGTTTTAAAGTAGAAATTTTCAAAATTTTTTGCAGTCATTTTCTCAAGACTGCCATGACTCGTAGGAACATGTCAAGGTACCCAACACTGAATAATAACCTTATGGGTATCAAGGGTTTGGGTTGATGAGAATACATTCGTAAATTAAGTAGCCCCACAGAAAATTTTTTTTTTTTTTACAAGGAGTGAGGTAAGAATACTCCAACATCTCCTCACAATGAGATCAACCGATCTTGAGTCTTAAAAATTGCAATGATCTTTGAACTGTATGAGTTGTAGTTCCATCTTGCCGAAACAACTCTTTGTTCTTCAATCTCAATATGTTCGAGTTGTAACCTTAAAAGGTTTTTGAGAATATGGATGTAATGGATAGAGGTTACGGGTAACAGTAACTCCAACGACGTTCTACAGTCACTCAGAGAAGAAAAAAAAAAAAAAAAAAAAAAAAAACCACTCCCTGACAATATAAAAACATATAGGATATAACTTATAAGCCTATCTAAGAAAACTATAGTTACAATACTCATATATTTTTCATCGATTATGTAATTAAACTAACTCTTATTGTCCATTAATATATGAAAATATATTTAAAAAAATATATATTAACAATATTCTTGAACATCTATGGACAAAAAGTTTATATTCCTCATAACTGGTCAACATAATTTTGATAAACACCAAAAGTTTATTTAACATCTTAAAATGAATATTTTTTTTTTGAAACTATAACTAGTTTGTTTAACTGGTAAAAAAAAAGTACCATATACCAGTCTACAAGTTTGGTTGTGGTCTACATTTCATAGATACTATATAAGAATAATTTATTTTTAATTATTTCCCCAGCAATTACAGGTCGGAAGATGCACAGAGTTGAGACTACAGTAAAAATATGTTTGTGTGCCATGCATTTATAAAAAATAAACACAAATGTAGATCGCATACTACAGTACTAAACCAATAACTACTAAAAAAAATTTTGTATTGGTGAACTTCAATAATTAATATTAAATATACTTATAATAACTATATAAATATGTGTCCTTACCATTTCTATATGATTTACCAATTTTTCATTTTCCTCATTTGTACTGACTTTGGCAATTTCTTCAGAAGAGGATGTATCGAGTGACCCATCATTAACTTCATTCTGTAAAGCCAAAAAAAATTTTTTTTATTAATATGATATAAAAAATTGTTTATTTTCTCTTTACTTTCTCTAGATACTTCATTATTATACCAGTTTTGCCCTTGTAGATTAACAAATGTATTCTTGGTAGAGTAAAAGCATAATACTTATATTCAGGTATAAATGTTAAATTTAACACAATACAACTTACATTATTTATCTTTATGTTAAATGACAGTGGCGATAATTATTTCTTTATTACTTCTGTAAATTGTTTATCTTCATAATAAATGAAAGTGGCGATAATTATTTCTTTTTTACCTTCATAAAATATAGACTTGTGTACGAGTTTACAAGCAGCATATATGGAAAAATAGAACAGATATTTAAGAGTTAAATTGGAGTACATACATATACAGTCCATCAATTTTATTCACTGAGTCAAATTGCATGATTTTCACTAAATAATTTTACGGACAACATAAGTTACTTTACACAACTACTTACAGAGAACAATAAAATGTAACAGGACAAATGATTAATAAATAATGAGACTGATCAAAAGATTATACTTTCATAGTGACTTTGGTTAAAAATCATGTATGGAGAATCAATAGAAATGAATTTTTATATACGAAATATAATCAATGCTAAAAATTTACTAAAACTTTTCATATAATGGATAATTTAATAAAGGAATTATTTTATCTACAATCAACTAAACAAGATAAAAACATTCTGATAATCTTTTTGATTACTTTTAAAAGGTTTAACAACTTTATTTTACAGCCTCTTTATTCTTTATGGTTATCTCTAGAGATTAAATATAAAAAAGAAAGTGATTCACTGTCTTGTTTCCAACAGGTGTAAAATTTTCAAAAATGAAAATTATATTATCTCATCATTTATTTAAAATGTCAATTTTGACAAATGGAAATTATAAGAGAAAAACAATTAAAGCTTAACACTTTGTAATATCACACATACCAAAAAAACTACAGTAATATTACTAAGGAATATATGAAAATTACATCAATTACCACTGTCAACTAAAAATTTGATCAACTGAGCAAACTAGTGTTTATAGAACCAATTAAAAAAACATGTTGGGAAAATTTTTTCCCAATTCATAAGTTTAAAATTACCTAGATTCAATTCCATCATTTTAAAATTACTTTGCTCTGACTCCAGCTCTTCTTCCCCCTTCATTTACAGTTCAAAACACTACTCCTACATTTTAAAATTTATGAATTATAATGAAAAAAATGCTTTGTTATGACCTACATTTTCATATAACATTATATACATTAAAATTTTTTACTACATTTAAACTTTTTTTTTGCTCTGGATGTGGCTACGCTCAAAACCATGGTAACAGGTAATTGTAGCTTTGCTATAAACTAATTACAACAATAATAAACTTTAGTAAAAAAAAAAAAATAAAAAAAATAAAGAGAAATCTCACCTCTCAAAGGTACAACATGAAAATGTTTATCAGAAGTGGTTGGAAAATTCATAGAAATAATTCTATCTCGAGATGTTAAGAGAGAAATATGTCAAAATAAATTTGAAATACATATATAATGAGAATTTATAGTTATTTATAGTTTATAATGGTTATTGCTGATAAAACAAATAATTTTCAATGCTTTATGAAAATAAAATAAAAAGGATTAATAGCATGATGGAAAATTACTGTATTTATATTACAAATTATCTGAAGGTTCTCGGTTACATCAGAAATTAAGTGGGAATAAATACAAAATCAAAAAATAATCCGTAAAAACTAACATTTTGAATATATCATGCTTGTTTATTTGGAAGATTACAACAAAATTTGAACTTTGAAGAGTCCAGTAAGGTAAATTAACACGACAGACTTGGACTGTGAAATAATAAGAAATAAAGAATCTACTTATGAGAATGTCAGAGACCATTCCAGTGATAATCTATCATGTATGATGTGTCACCTTAGAGTGATCAGCCTTTTTTTTTTTTTTTTGTTCCATAGCCAACTGTGAGTGTCAACAATTACCTAAACATAAGGGAAACCTTTGCCTAAATTCAGGTAGAAGGTTTATGACCTGATTTCATGTTTCTTCTCTAAGATTTACAACCTGATATCATGTTCCTTTTTTAACATCATGATACTCAGCCACCATGAGCGTTCTCATGATTTTCTGAATGAGAAATTTATATATCAGTAGACTAGCTATGATGTCACCTGACAAAATGCCTTGTGATTTCAATGTATGTATGGTTTTGTTAAGGATTGTGTTTACAATTATACTGTTCTTAACAGATTTGAAGGCAATAATTATTAATACATTTGATAAAAGCAATGCAAATATGCTGATATACATGGAAGAAGCTTGAATACTGCTTAAAAACTGTATGTTCAATTAATAGTATACATACTTAATGTTGTTGATTTCAGCAAACTCAAAAAACAATTTTAAGGTTTGCTGTCCCACATTCTACCTGCAAAATACTGTTTAACGTAAGTTTGCATGAATAAATTTTCTAAGGGTAACTGAAAGCTGTAAAGATTTTTAATGTACATTCTGTATATATAACAAATGTTAACACTTCATTGGCTATTTGATCAACTTATTAAGCATTAATTTAAAAAAAAAAAATTTAAACATTGACTCTTTGGGTTTTTATAGCCTTACTTTCTCTTGAAATTCTAAAAAATACAAAGTTTCCGAAACAGTTTCATACTCAATCAAAATTTAATAATAATAATATTTCTACAAAAGATGGAGTTGCAATGGGCTCACCACTTGTCCCTACTTTTGAAGATTTTTGTGTCTAAACTACTAAACAGTGTCATTGAAAAAAACATTTTTTTTTTCCTAAATTCTATATATGTTGATGACAAACTAACTATATTTAAAAGCCAGGTTGGCATCCCTTTGTTTATAAACAAATTACAAGAATTATCTTGCATAAAATTTACCTCTGAAACATCTAGAAACAATAAAAAACTTTTTTGATATTAAAATTGAAATTAATGATAATGGCACTATATTAATTGGTATACACGTCATACCCACTGATAATGGATTATATCTTAATTATTACTCTTATTTCAACTGATATTTACTAAAGTCAATTGTCAAGACCCTTATATATCGAGCTTACAATCTATGCTTTGATCGGAAATCCTTTTATGAAAAAGTTAGAAGTATTAGATAAAACTTAATTAATTGCAATAACCCCTTATTTATAACTGTAAATTTGATTAACAGAATTACTACTAAATTCTATACAAATAACAAAAATATTGAGAACAATATGGAAAATGGTGTAAAATATTATTTTAAAACTTCAAACCCAACTGATTTTGATAAGGAGGGAAAGTGTCTATGAAATATTAAAATCCCACATCAAACCTACAATGAATCAAAATATCATAGATTGTATCATAAATCAAAGCAGCTCCCATCCTGTTCTTTTACTAGAGATACCTCGTCTAATAGTCATCATGCTGTGTACCAATTCCAATGCCCTGAGTCTAACTTAATATCGATGAATATTGGATACACAACCAACAGAATATCAGACAGAGTATATCAACATAGATAGAAACCAAGCATAATTTATGAACACTTTCAATGTAGAAAATGGAAAAACAATACTTCAAAATACATCAACTCATTTCAAAGTTCATGTATATTTCGGATGAAGTCTAAAAATTAAAAATTGCAGAGGCTTTTTACATTAAAAGCTATAGACCTGACATTAATATAAAATTCAATATTATGTCCCTTAAACTTAATATTATTTGAACTATTTTAACAAACTTATTATTAATTTAGTTTATTGTAATTTGTTTATGTAAATTCATTCACTGCTATAATTTCAAGCTTTGAAGATGTCCCAAGTATGTGGATGATACGTGTTAGCAAAAAAATATAATCACTCATTTTATTTTTTTTGAAATTATTCTCAAGAATAAAAGAAAATTAACTTAGAACAGAAAATATTTTTAGATCCGTGGAAGGGAAATATATACAATTTATTAAAACAAATACTCAAATAGAATTTCTTAAAAAAAAAAAAAAAAATAATAATAATAATAATAATAATAATAATAATAATAATAATAATAATAATAATAATAAAACTACTTACCATGTCCAAATGATTCAAAATGATTTTATCTGAATATTAAATACACCAATCTTTTAAATACTAAAATTATATACATTTCATTACATTAAACTTTGAAGTCAATTTATAAATTTAAATTAAACTAATTTTTTTCCTATACCAACTCATCAAACTTTATAAATTGATTGGTATTGAGCTTACATATTGATTTAACATTTTGATATAAATAACATAGTTAATAACATTTTCATGTACTCTAGTTGATAATGAGAAAATTAGGATGTCAGTTTTATATACCAGGAATTACGCAAGTAAAAAATAAGAGACTAATGTTATATGGTATCAATATAATTATAATTACACAATTAGAAAACAGAATAAAATTTTTAAAATTAAAGAGAATAGTAAATAGTGAAATAATAAAAAATGTGCTACCTTAAATTTCAAGTAAAAATATTTACTAAATTCAGTAAATTGTATCAATCTCAATCCTAAAAACATACGAAATTCAAAGAGTATAATATGATTTATTTTAAGTATTCTTATATTTAAATCTAAAAAGAATCTAGATTATATAATTTATTGTTATTATAGTAACAAATATATATACTAGATAAACTGTACATATATATATATATATATATATATATATATATATATATATATATATATATATATATATATATATATATATATATATATATATATATATATATATATATATATATATAGACTATATCTATAGATATATTAGCCTTCAGTTTTAAAAAATTAGATAAGTTGAATTTAAATATTCCCTATTTTTTTGCTAGTATCGCATTAAGTGAATGTTAATATATAAAACTTTTTTCCCTTTTAAATGTCTGACTTGTATTGTTATTCTTACATGGGGAGATTTAAATAAAATTTCAGAAAACCTAAAATGATCAACAATTTTTATATCATGGTCAAATTATATTTAACTTGAAATAATTCTATACCAAACATATAAGTTTGAAAGAAAATTGGGATACTTAGAAACAACTACGGCTTCTCAAGACTATCCTGGTCAAAAAATGTCAAAGTTACCATTCATTATGAATGGCTCATTTCGTACCTAACTTTCCCTATTTTAAGCAAACTATAAACTTAAATAAATAGTTTTAAAAAAAATTGCATCAAAATTGTGATATATTTTCACTTAGTTTTAACTGATAAAACATCTATTTTGTCAACGCTTCAACTACATAAGATATTAGTACTTGAATGCCAACCCTTAGCCAGCTCTTTTGTTTTATTGTGTTAACTTTAGTGTAAATCAATATAAAAAGGTTGACAAAGAATAATTATATTATTATTTTATTATGTTTATGAGTTTAAACTTTTTAAAAGATGATCTTCCTCATTAGGATACTTTGTCACTTTACAACCTTAAAAACAAGACAAAAATATGAACTGCTTTGGGGGAATTAAATAATTACCACCCTACCAAGACACTGAATCTAATTAGCAAAATATCAGGTCTGAGAATTTGGGAATTGATTACTGTAGTTTAGCCTATGATAGCTTAGTCATGCAAAGCACTATTAGCCATATTTTCTGCAAAATTTGTCTATAAATTAAAATAGCAAAACAGTATACACAACTCAAAGGGATTGTAATTAATTTTCTGAAGGGAATGTTTGCAACTTTTTCCTGACTATATGTCAAGTCTACAAAGGAATGTTGTTTTGAAACAGGGAATGAAATTTTTCTTGTCTTTTAACGACGACAAAAGCACTTATTAAACTGCATTATAACAAAAGGTTAATTTATATACAATTCTAAATAAATCCATACCACAAGTATAAAGATGTATTAATATTCACAGTCCAGCTGTAAACCCAAATTTTCCATGAAATAATTGGTTAAAAGAATTTTAGGTTTTATTTTCAAATGTAATAGAATGAGCGTACATTGTGATATTCTTTAGTTACCCGCCTCTGTTTCTTTCATTGAATAGTAATAAATTCCCAACATAATTTTTAACAGAAATTTTTAAAGAATTAAATATATATATATATATATATATATATATATATATATATATATATATATTATTATATATTATATATATATATATATATATATATATATATATATATTATATATTTCAGCTCCCACGTTGGCATTATCTGCCAGTCAGGCAGTTCAGTCTCGCTCTCCAGTTTTTAAGATCCGTAAAAGCACTGCTCCTTCTCGGCTCATCCAGGTCAGAGATCTCATTTTTCTTAGGCACCTACTCCATCTCATTTTTTCACCTCCTCCTCGGTCTTCTTCCCTCCGGTCTCCATTCCCAACACCTCTTCGCCACCCTTTGGTCATTCATTCTTTCCAGGTGACAAAACCACCTTAGTTGAGCCTTTTCTATCTTATTTATGATAGGGCATACCCCCACCATTTCTAGAATTTGCTCAATTCTCACCCTATATCTCTACTCTTTCCCAGCATTGGTATGAGGGGTCTCATTTCAGCAGACTGTATCCAGCTTCTTGACTTCAAGGTCATTGTCCAACGCTCCTCTCCATACATCAATATCTGTGTCAGAATGGTCTCAAAAATGATTTCCTTTACTTGTAAAGGTACGTTTGCATCATTCATCAATGGATAAAAAATCCTACACATCTACCATATTTACTAATTCTCTCTATGTCGCTATCCACACCAACTACTCTCTCAAATACACTTCCAAATATAACTTAAGAGATTCAACCTCTTCTATCCTAATTGCATCGATCTGAATGTTTAATTCTTTCCCATCCCTCTCTCATTATCCTCAGGATCACGGTTTGGTCATTATTCATCCTCAGATCAGCCACTTCACAGCACTCATTCCATTTATTTAACCCTGTCTCTACATCTTATGTATCAACACTCCAGAACTCAATAAAATGTCTGCATATTCAAAAATACCATAATCGGCTTCTCCTTCCCATTGCTCTTTAAATCTCTGAATAATCTTGTCTATTTAAGCAACGAACAGCACAGGTGACAACACACTACCTTGTTTCACCCCTGTTTTCACTTCAAACCATATTTCAATTTCGTGTCCAGTAAGCACTGTGCATGAACAGAACTCGTACAGACTCTTGACTGTTCTCAATATTCTACCTGATTTTCCGTAATCTTTTTCCAAACACCTCAATAAATTACTTCTGCAAATCTATAAAAGTTACATTTATTCCGATGTTATATTACCATGTTTCTCAACTATTTATTATATTTATGTATTATATTTATTTCAAACCGAATATATGATCCGTTGTTCTTCTATAACTATGTTGCTCCTCACCTAGCTGTGGCTTAATTCTTTCTCTCAATCTCTTTTCTATAATTCTTTCATAGATCTTTACTATATGGTTTAT
>SEYY01024047.1:0-11506 GCA_009176605.1 Armadillidium nasatum | reverse complement strand
AGAGAGAGAGAGAGAGAGAGAGAGAGAGAGAGAGAGAGAGAGAGAGAGAGAGAGAATATTAAAGTTATTTTGGCAACCAAAAATTAAATTTGATTTAGCTGAGATTTCGTATTATAAATAGGCTTTGCAATTAACAACTTTTCCACATATAGGCCTTTTAAATTAAGGATATATATATATATATAATATATATATATATATATATATCATATATATATATATATATATATATATATATATATATATATATATATATATATATATATATATATATATATATATATATATATATATATATCCGCTTCCAGTTCGGCTCTAGGAGCCTGTCAGCGGAGCCAGTAATCGTCTCCATCTTGGCCTGTCGTAAAAAATTTCATCTCCCACTAGTTTTTCTTTCGCTGGCAAGTGATGTCGTCTTAATGAAATTTCAACCAACTCCATCCATCTTTTCCTGGGTCTTTCTCTCTATCTTCTCTCCCTCGGCCTCCACTTTCCCCTATCTCTAGCAACTCTACCCTCCGTTGTCCTCCACATGTCCCAACGATCTCGATCTTGTTGCATGATTGACTTTACTCAATTTTGCACTTATTTGATATTGTTCTCCTAACACCCTTCGCGGCTTCTCCCTCGGCACCGAATCAAAAATCTTTCTCAGGTCGATAAATGATATATATGCTTTCTTATCATATTCCCATATCTTTTCTACCGTCTGTCTCAGAGCAAATATCAAATCCACAGAACTTTGTTTTTTTTCCTATTACCATACAGCTTCTTCCCTATGTTTCTACTATTATTCTTAGTCTCTTCTCCAATATTCGTTCCTACACCTTTGTAATGTGGTCCATTAGACTTATTCCTCCGTAATTTTACATTCTCCAGAAACTCTTTTTCCTTTAACAAATCTTCAAAATATTCCGCCCACCAACTATAGGCTGTAAATTTTCTTTTTATTTCTTCCCTCATCTACCACTATCTCTTCTCTAATTCTTCTTCCTTTGCTCTCCGCCTCATTTCTAGTTTCTGCAGAAGTTGTTCTGTTCTATTTTTCAACCATATTCTCATTTTCTGAGTCTTTTCTTTTATTGCTCTTTTAAGTTCATCATTCCATCATGTCGTCTGTCTTATCCTTGACACTCCAGCCCATTTCTTTCCCAAAACTCCCTCCGCCACTGCTTTCACTTTTTCCTGCACTTCGATCGTATCTCCCCCTCTCTCTCATCCAGTCTTCTCTCTATGTCTTCTTTGTATTCCCTTCCTTTGTCTTTTCTCTCCAGAGTTCTTCCACTTTTATCACGTTTCTCTTCTACTTTGTCTGCAGCTTTTCAGACAATTTTAGTATCTCGAACAAGCAATCTATGGTCTGAATCCAGTGATCAGAAGAACTATTTCACAAAGCCCCAAAGAGTTTTTCGTCTAAGGAAAAAAAAGAGAGCTTAGAATGTTCAGTCAATAATTCACATTGTTATTCAAGAGAAGAAAAAGTTATGAAATCAAAGAAAAAATATCTACAATTTTATTGAATAACATTTGAAAATAAAATTATAAATCAAATCAAAATTAATATTAAATAAATTGAAAAAAAGCAACAAAATTTCTTTCAGTTAATTTTAAATAAGAAAATGGAACATAAAACTAATTTGTGAAGGAAGAAATATTTACAAAAAGGTCTTTGAAATGAATTTGAAATTCAAATCAAGATTTGCAATTATAAATTATTAAAGATTTCTGCAAAGAAAATATAATTCAATTCTCATACTTAGTGAAAGAGGAATTTTTTTCCATTCTTCTTCCTTAATTAAGGGGGTCACAAAACCAAAATCATCCACATAAAATTATCCTAAATTTTTTATTTTTTTCAATTACATCACAGTACATTCTGAGCACAATAACCGTGCACTTCTTGTATTATGCACAATATTCGGTCCATTGTTTAACGTTCACATTAGTACAACATTAGTTATTCTCGTGCAGGTTTGTAACACCAACATTTATCTCACTACCTCAATGTTACAAAGTAATTTTAAATAGATTATAATGGCTCAGTTTCAATTTTGTTATTACACATTTTAATTTTCTTAATTTCTTTCTTTTTGCCTCAATCAATTACTTCTTATAATAAAATTTCAATTATTCTTCCACATAAGATTTCCCCCCCCTCCCCCGTCAACATCATGCAATACCATTTAAATTCTTTTTCTTTACTTTTGTTCTTTGTGACTCTTTCATTGTTACTCTTTTATAACCCAAAATTATGTTTACATATTACCTTATTCAACATTCAATACCTTTGCATGTCTTGCTTTAATGTGATTTTTTAAGCTTTTTTTATAATTACTTTCAAAGTTACACTCTGAACATTTAAATAATTTATCCTTTCTGTGTGTTCGCATGTGCTTATTCATGTTATTTTTGTAATTACTCTCATATTTGCATTCACAACATTTAAATAATTTTGGTTTATCCTTTTTGTGTGTTCTCATGTGCTCATTCATGTGTCCTTTACGATTACTTTCATATTTGCATTCAGAACATTTAAATAATTTAATATTTTCATGTGAAAGCAAGTGAACTTTTAAGCTTCCTTTATCATTACATTCATAGTTACAGTCCGAACATTTGAATAATTTTGTATTTCTGTGTATTAACATGTGAACCTTAAGTCTATCTTTCCTATTACATTTATAGTTACACTCAGAACAGTTAAGTGATTTAATATTCGTATGTGTTAACAAGTGCCTTTTTAAGGAAGAGCTTTGAATACATTCAAAGTTGCACACACCACATTTAAATAATTTAATATTTGTATGTGTTAACACATGACTCTTCATCCTTCTTTTTAAATTGCATTCATAGCTACACTCGGAACACTTAAATAACTTTATATTTGTATGTGTTAACATGTGACTCTTCATGTTTCCTTTAAAATTGCATTTATAGGTGCATTCAGAACACTTAAATAATTTTGTATCTGAATGTATTAACAAGTGTCTCTTCATGTCATTTTTACGATTACATTCATGGTTGCAAGCGTAACATTTGAATAGCTTTGTATTTCTGTGTCTTAACATATGATACTTTAAATTCCATTTATTATTACCTTCATAGTTGCAATGGGAACATTTAAACTTTCTTTTACATTGTGACTTCAAATGAGTTTTAAATTCAACTTTGCTTTTAAAATCAATGTTACAATATTTACAACTTTGGTTTTTCAATCCATTTTTTCTATTCTTTTTCCTCTCATTTCTTGAAACTTTTTCTCCTTTTCTTGAAACACTTTTCACATTCAGTCTTCCTCCTTTGAGTTCAAGGCTTGAACCATCAACAAAATTCTGAACAGAAAAGAATATATATATATATATATATATATATATATATATATATATATATATATATATATATATATATATATATATATATATATATATATATATATATATATATATATATATATATATATATATATATATATATATTAGGTAATGAACAGAAACCATCCGACTAACTCACGTGTAGCAGTTATTATTATTTATTATTATTATTATTATTATTATTATTATTATTATTATTATTATTATTATTATTATTATTATTATAGGGAACATGTTCTTGGTCCTGAACTAATGTGAAGGCTGGGAGTTACACACACCAAACAATATAACATTTATTTGAAGAAGGAAATATATGAGGAAGGAATACTGGAAACAGAGACAGAGACAGAGCCTTGGACCTTGGTGATGGTCAGCTGATGTGAAAAAGCCACAACCAAACAGTAAACCAGACAGAGTCTGAGGAAGACAGTTGTGGCTTAGAAACATTTGGTGTCCAAGCGGAGAGTGACAATTGTGAAGAAATGTTTTATGGGGAGGATCCAATTTCAAAAAAATTTATATTATTATTTGACTGATTTCCCTGAAATCTGCAGTGTATTTAGCTTTTTTCCCGCTGAAAAAAACTCCATTTCTATAACGGTTTGAAAGTTATTTGGACCCAAACTTTAAAAAAAAGTGAATAGGGCTCAAACCACTGGTCGAAATAACCTGAAAATTTAACTGAATATTCTTGGCCCCAATTGCAAGATACCCTAGCAATTGATTTTTAATATCTGCTTTTGAAAAAAACTTATAGAAGCACTTGAATTTTTTTTTTCTTTTTTTTAATTGGAAAATTTTACCCTTCCGGACAAAAAAAACTATTTAAAATAAAATAGAAAAAAAACTGCTAAGTATTTATTTTTTATTTTTGGTGTGTATATCGTATAAGGAGAAGGCTACAACTTTTATTTAGTACATTATTAAAGGCTATTTGTTCTCTTCGAGATATAGACTCTCAAATTTTGGTCAGTCTAGCATAATAATCTACTATTAATTAGAGGTAATAGATTGAATTTGCTACAATTATCCTTTATCTGTAGTAATTAACCTTTTGAAAGATATTCCAATCAGATGTCAAACTTGTTAAATAAAACATACTCTAAAACATGTCTTTATTCAGTGTCCCATTTTGCCTTCAAAAGAAAGTACTACAATAAATGTTTAAATAATCTTTGATTTTTAAATATGAAAATTTTATTGCTTAGTCGGACATTTTTTCAATTTTTATTTTTAAAGAAAAAATAATTTAAATGAATTTATTTTTCTTCCATAAAATATGTGAAGTAGAATAGGAATGTTGCAGGAGCCAAATACGCCATTCACCCAATCAATTCCATGCATATTAAATTAACACAAGTAAACACTAAGTAATTAGAAAGACACAAAAGAGAAAAAATGTACATTATACCTATCTAGACAGAGGATAAATTTGACAGAGTTTAAGAGTCCATCGATTCAATCCCTGGACTCAGTTTATCACTACCAATATTTTTCAACATTATTATAACACTAAAATGACTACTACTACTACTACTACTAATAATAATAATAATAGTAATAATTGACTTTAGGTCGATCTTCCTAAACAAAGCTTTTACAAAATGTAAACAATATTACCATTTATCATACCTTTAATTCCTTTTCACTTAATTTTGTGAGAACAATCTTCGGATACGAAGATTCAGAAATTTTCTTATAGAACATCTCCAATTCTGATCCAAACTCAATTTCTAAGTCTTTTTCTTCTAAATTTTTTAGATGGCATTACCTTCTCCCGAGGCTTAATGCACTCCTTTATGGAAAGAAAAATATTAAGAAAAAAAAAAAAAAGTAATATATATATATATATATATATATATATATATATATATATATATATATATATATATATATATATATATATATATATATATATATATATATATATATATATATATATATATATATATATATATATATATATATATATGGTGTCAGTGAAGATAATGTGGTTTTTAAGGAAAGATAACTTGTATACAAGATATATTCTCACTGGGCTTCAACTGCGAGCCTCACATGGATGTAATACTGGAAGGCTCCTATTGATACAGGTTGCCTCACTCTGCATGAAATCCAACAGATTTAGTAGAGTTAGGGAAGCATTTCCACTTTACTTGAAGCCATAATTCAATTCTGATTGGATTAGAATAATGCAAAGAAAGGAATGTGATCAGTGCCTGAATTTTTTGAAAGAAAAATGATGCATAGGGTTGAATAAGTGAGTGATGACAAGCCATTTTAAAGTGTTTGATGTGCATATCAGGTAGTCACTCAGAATTAGGCACAGAAATTTGACCCATAAATTAACAGGAATGGGTAAACCATATATTGTAGGGTCGTTCTTTCAATATTTTAGCAGGTGCAATGTTGAATCTTTGGGAATTACTCCATGGTGAGATGTTCTCTTTGTATAGTTAGAGCTGTTATTCAAGATATGGTTATCTGGTAGAGGTTGTTCAAATATATGGGAAACTTAGACTGTCTTTTGAAATGTTAGTAACAAAGTCATTGAAACTAAAGGCAAGTAAAAATACACAAGGAACACTCCTGAGAAAAACACCATCCAGTGAAGTGACATGATAAAACAGCTGAGTACCGGATTTGACAAGAGTTGGAATAGAGAGAGGAAACTATACTTAAAAACTGAGTGTATATGATAAGTAAGAATGACCCTAGTTCTCCATGTTGTAGTCCTTAAAAACTGAGTATGTTGAGTTTAAGAATGACTCTAGTTCTCCATGTTGTGTCATAACCCTTCTCAATTATCAAAAAAGGCTCTTAGAACATTTTTCCCATTTGAGAATTTCTCCCAAATTTCATATTTCATTCTTAACAGAGTCAGTAGTAGAACGATAATTCTGAAAGCCAAACTGTGACTTTAAGAAAGCCTAGAGACTTTCCAGAAATGGGAGAAGGTGGCATAAAGGAAACTAAAAAATACCCTGTAATTAAATACCTGTATCTTGAGTTCAATTAAAAGTTATTTGGATTACTTACTACATGTTTAAAATAATTTATTGGACATAACTAATAAATTTTCTTTTTCTTCCCTCCCTAAATATTTTAAATTCAAAATTAGGATCAATATAAGAGAAACAAGAATTTAATCTTAATTAAAAGATGATGTTAATATTTTATGAGAAAATTTAAAAGCGTACAATTATATCACTCAAAGTTAAATAAAGAAATCTTTTAAGGAATAAGGATAAAAATTAATTTAATTAAAAGAATAATTTAGGTGTTAATTAGTAAACCAAACAGTTAATATGATCCATCCTAAATTTAAGGTAATAGTAGGACCATTATGATTAAATAAATAGAAGAACAGATTGAGATTAATAATATAGGAACATTTTCATGCATAATAATAAATAATATTCGATAATTAAATTTTAATTCTTTTAATCATAAGTTAAAGAAAGGAAACTTTCATGCAATGGAATTAAATTTTTGTTTTTGATTTGGTCATTGGCAAATGCTTCAAATTTTTCTATAAAAACTTGATTATACGAAAGAAGTTTTCCTTTATTATTAATTAGCCCATTATGTTATAACTACTTAACAGTTTCATCTTACTTAATACAAGTGTATGTCTTTTCTTATTAGTAGTTAATTAATTTATAATAATAATAATAATAATAATAATAATAAAAATAATAATAATAATAATAAAAATAATAATAATTAATTATTATTGTTATTCAGGTTAGTACTATCTGCCTCTTAGTTCAGTATTGTTCTCCAGTTTCTCCGATTGGCAAAACAATTTCTCCTCCCCAGCTCATCCATTATTATATAATAATAATATTATTATTATTATTACATATATTAATGTTAGGGGGAAAAGAAACTAACACAAGCTTAATTCAATGAAACAAAAACACGTATTTCCCTAATATGGTTCAGATAATTTTTAACATGTCATAAAGCTTATCTTGTCTATATAGATTTACTTTGAAATGTTTCAAGCTTAAACAACGTTTTCTTAATATAAAAATAGGAACACACCTTTATTTCTTTTTCACTTAATTTTCCAACAGCAACCTTTGGATATTTAGACTCAGAAATTTTAGCGAAGAACATCTTCTCTTCTGATTCAAACTCTATCTCGGCTCCTTTTAAATCCATTGGTGGTATTATCACTTCTTCAGGCTTAATGCACTTCTTCAGAGAAAGAAAAATCTTATCCTGACAAAAAAGAAAAAAAGAAAACTTGGAATATATATATATATATATATATATATATACAGTATATACAGTATATATATATATATATATATATATATATATATATATATATATATATATATATATATATATATATATATATATATATATATATATATATATATATATATATATATATATATATATATGCAAGAATGTCACTAACTAGTTTTAGCTATAAGTACTCTTTCAAGGTTCAAAAAATAATTTTTATGAAACAAATAATTTACAATTAATATAGTTTAAATAATATAAATTTGCTAAAAAAAAAAAAGAGAGAGAGAGATTCCAAGTTTTTTATTAAAATGTCATCAACTTTATTACATAAATATTCTTTTAGCAACAACAAGTGATGTATTATGTCCAAAATTATACCAAATGCAAATCCAATTTAAGTCAACACTATTAAAAATCCCATTTTAATAAAAGCATAATAAATTATTCTATCAAATATGTTTTTTCTTTTTAAATAATTTATTTTACAAAAGAAATATAATTTAGGTGTTTTATTTAAGAAAACTGAAATAATAAAATATGATGTATTGAATAAATTAATTCTAATTTGCTTTTCCTGTCAATCCTTTCAAGAAGCAAAACTGAAACATACCAGTAGAAGTATATATAATATATATATATATATATATATATATATATATATATATATATATATATATATATATATATATATATATATATATATATATATATATATATATATATATATATATATATATATATGGTTATTATACATGGTTTCATCTCTTACCTGGTATTTAGTTGTTATTCAAAATATAAACTGGAAATGCAATATATATTGAAAAATAAATAAAATAATAATAATATATTGAAAAATAAATAAAATAATAAAAATTGGTTGGAATATCAAATTTGCTAAATTAAAATACATATAAGGTAGTAAAAATAGATTCTGAATATCATAAAGCTTGGCTTTCATCTCCAACTTTGACAATAAGGCATTAGAAATTGGGCTCAGGAAGATAATTGGAAATATATCAATCCTAATGTATGTATATAAATTGTTAAAGTATATACCAGGGTTGGTGATTTTTTTTATTTTTTTAAAAAAATCAAAAAATCAATGATTTTTTTATTTTTTTTTATTTTATTGATTTTTTTAAAAAATAATAAAACTGTTTTTTTTTATTTGTTTTATTTTGTCATATATTTTGATACATAATGATATAACAGATATATTAGTTCCTTCTTACTGTGTTAAAAAACTTTAAAGTAGTTTATATATTAGAAATATAACTTCCTTAATATTTGGTTCAAGATTTCATATAGGGTAATACAAGAATCTGATCTTCATTAATATAATTTATCAAATATAGAACTGTTAGAGTTTAGAATTCCTAATATATATTCAATCAAATCTTCAACAAAATTTTATTGAGCTTTAATCTAATGCAATTTGAGGTTATAGACAAAAGAGAAAACAGAAAAGACAATTCCTTTTAATTTTCAACCATTTAAATTTTTATACATTATAAGGAAACAATATTCCTCTATATAAATTATAAAAGAAAGAAAATTTAAGCACTTTTGATGCATAATCATTAATCCATAAATTAAATACATAACTTGCAAAATTATATATATATATAATATATATATATATATATATATATATATATATATATATATATATATATATATATATATATATATATATATATATATATATATATAAACAATAATCACCTTCCCCCAGGTAGGACTAAGTCCTGTCAGTTGGATCTTTCGAGGAAGATCCCTGGGTTTCAAGGGCCCTCGGCGGATACCGCTGACTGGGCCAGGCCTATCGCGGATGCCTGAGATTATTCCCATCAGTGGCAAGAGCACTCCACTGATGTACTCGTTTAACGACTGAGTCATTCGGAGCTATGCGCAAGGAGAAATCGCTCACATTTCCCGCTCCGGCCAGGCCTCGAACCCTGGACCTCTCGATTGCTATCACGAGTGCTCGATCGACTGAGCTACGGAGCCGCACATATATATATATATATATATATATATATATATATATATATATATATATATATATATATATATATATATATATATATATATATATTTTGCAAGTTATGTATTTAATTTATGGATTAATGATTATGCATCAAAAGTGCTTAAATTTTCTTTCTTTTATAATTTATATAGAGGAATATTGTTTTCTTATAATGTTGTATAAAAATTTAAATGGTTGAAAATTAAAAGGAATTGTCTTTTCTGTTTTCTCTTTTGTCTATAACCTCAAATTGCATTAGATTAAAGCTCAATAAAATTTTGTTGAAGATTTGATTGAATATATATTAGGAATTCTAAACTCTAACAGTTCTATATTTGATAAATTATATTAATGAAGATCAGATTCTTGTATTACCCTATATGAAATCTTGAACCAAATATTAAGGAAGTTATATTTCTAATATATAAACTACTTTAAAGTTTTTTAACACAGTAAGAAGGAACTAATATATCTGTTATATCATTATGTATCAAAAAAAATGTGACAAAATAAAACAAATAAAAAAAAAAGTTTTATTATTTTTTTAAAAAATAAAAATAAAAATAAATAAAAAAAATCATGATTTTTTCATAAAAAAATCAATTGATTTAATCAACTGATTAAATCAATTTGATTTAATCAATTCCAACCCTGGTATATACACATAATAAATTAGTTTGACTTAAAGGGTAAATGTACGCTAACAACCAGCAAATAAGTCTAACCTAAATTTAAAAAAATAAATAAAAGGGTGCTCAAATATACTATAATATATATAATATATAATAATTTAAAATATAGTAACGTCATCAAATATTAATAATCTTTATATTCTCTGCCTATATCACTATAAGGTGTAGGCACTTTTGGTATAGTCAGCCTAATTATATTTTATAACAGGATTTTAAGTACTTTAACTAAATTTAAATATACTGAATTTGATTTTCTGATCCATTTTTATTGTTTTTCTTCAATACATTACATTTCTAGTTAATACTTTGAATAACAACTAAATACCAGGTAAGAGATGAACCATCCATAATAACCATTATATATATTATATATATATATATATATATATATATATATATATATATATATATATATATATATATATATATATATATATATATATATATATAGGAACCGACCGGGGCTGGAATTTGGCCAGGGCCGGGGTCACCCAAATTTGGCCGGGGCCGGGGCCGGGGCCGGGGCCGGGGTTATGGCCGGGGTTTCCTAAAATTTGTAAAGAGGTCAAAAGCACTGAAATTTTTGGTTAAGAAAATTAGATATAAGGTTTATTTAATTGTAAGGAAGGAGTAGAATAGCCAACATTCACTTAAATTAATGATTATATGCATTTTCTCTAAAAAAAAATCAGAAAATTACAGTTTTGTATATTTAAAGTTTAAAAAAAGTACAAAAATTAAAAAAAAATAATTATTCTAATTCATAATAGTGATTTAACACGTTTACCTAGGTAAGACCCAAAGGGAAAGTCTGAAAAAATGTAAGATATAAAATTATCAATTTAACCTGTATTTATATATATCATTGTTATTTTATTGCTCTGTTTCAAACTTGTATCATTTAGCTGCATTATTTAAAAATTATTATTTTGTTTATACTTTCAGTCAATATGGCTAAAAGATCAGCTTCTGCAGTATTTGAATACTTTACAATGTTTCAGGATAGGCTCGAAATAGCTAAATGTAACATCTACAGTCAGAAAATTTGAAGAGAACCTCCGGGTGCTACAAGTAAAAAAAATTTCAACCAAATCTTTTTGGAGCATCTAAAATCAAAACACAAAGATGAACATTCACTAGCAGAAAAG
>SEYY01024046.1:0-7500 GCA_009176605.1 Armadillidium nasatum | reverse complement strand
AAATTAAAAATTTAAACCTCAGATTCAATGATATAAAATAGATAAAAAAATAGTACATTAAAAAATAAATAAGTAATAAATAAATATAAATAAACATAAATAAATAAATGAAGATAAATATAAATAAATATATATTTAAATAAATATAAATAAGTAAATAAATAATTAAATATATGAAAATAAATATAAATAAATAGATAAATAAATAAACGAATAAAAATAGATATAAATAAACAATATTAAAAAAAAGTATTAAATAAAAAAATGAAAATAAATTGATGAATAAATATGTAAAAACAAATTTATATAAATAAATGAAATAAATAAATTAAATGAATAAAAATAAAATAAAAATAAAAATAAATGGACAAATAAATGAATAAAAATAAAAAATAAAATAAATAAATTAATAAAAAAAAATTTGACAAATAAATAAATAAATGGAAAATATTTAAATAAAAAATAAATAGAAAAATAATTAAAATGTTAAGACAAATTAACAAATAGATTACCAAATAAAAAATTATAAACTAAAAATGCACAGAAAAATAAATAAAACTATGCATAGAAAAATAAATAATAAAATGAATAAAAATAAGAAAACAAATAAAAAAATAAAAAAATAAAAAGTATATAAATAAATAAAAATAAATAGAAAAATAACTAATTAAATACACAAATAAAAAACAAAAAAATAAATAATAAATATCTTTCAAATCCTCAAAAATAATAAGGCAAACGAATATGTAAGAAAATGCCTAACATGCTTGTAAAGGCAAAATAAACAAATTTACTATATATGCATTCATATTTCCAAAAGCAAATGTGAATTCTGAATTCAAGAGCACGTTTGCATTAAAACCAAAGTTAAATAGTAAATCCTCCCATGTCAAAATTTACTCTTTTTACAAATGACAATTTGAGAGTTGTATTTATTATTCCTGTTATCTGTTATAGAATATTTTTTTTTTTTTTTTTTTTTTTTGCAATGAATTTGAAACTTTGTATATGTAAATCCATCTGTTGACTGGATTATGCTAAATTTTTTTGTTATATATATATATATATATATATATATATATATATATATATATATATATATATATATATATATATATATATATATATATATATATATATATATATATATATATATATATATATATATATATATATATATATATATATATATATATATATATATATAAAGTAGCATACACACACACATGTATTACTTTATATATATAGATGAAAGCTGGTAAACTGAAACTTAATATATAACAATAACAATCTTTTGTTAACAATTCTTTTGTGACAATAACTCTTTTGTTTCTCTCGTATTCAAGAGACGAGTGCATAAACAAACAATCATAGTTAACTACTTCGTATAGCTGGTAGTCACGTAGAGAGTGCCTTTACAGAAGGAGTAAAAACAAAAGGAAAGAAAATAATATTAATAATATTATTACTATTATTATTATTATTATTAAATGATATTATTATTGATATTATTATTATTATTATTATTAATATTCAATAACAGTTATAACAGTGATTGTTGTTTAGACAGTGCAACAGTGATAATTATTATTGTTCGAAACAATGCATGAGTGATACAATAATTATTGTTGTTATTGTTAACAGTGATAATTGTTATTATTCAGAACAGTGCATCAGTTATACAATAATTATTGTTATTAACCATAAATGTCACTACCAAGACGATTATTATTATTATTAATATCATAGTACGAAGTTGTTTACAAGAAAGTATCGCCTATCTTGTGCAATAGAGACAGGATGGGTTTCCGCCCAGCAAGGCGCCTGAACAACGCCCGAGTGACGTAAATGGGCCTAGCATATAAAGAGCGATGACGCTCGGGCCCCACCATTAGACCAAAGGACACTGTGCTACCTTGTTGCACTAAAGTGATCCAGAAAACAACCGGCTGCTTTCTTCAAAAGCAATCGATCTAGAAACTTTTTATATTATTAATGTAACGAATGTAATTTCAGTTTACTCATCTTTAAAATAAATTTGTAAGTTGAACAATCAACTTAAAATTGAGAATACGAAAACATAGGGAATTCTATATATATATATATATATATATATATATATATATATATATATATATATATATATATATATATATATATATATATATATATATATATATAGATATATATATGCAATGTTTTATTTTTACTTTCAGCATAAAAATTAGACAGAACAGACGCGGTTTCTTTCTGTCAGGTTTTTTTTTCTTTTGATTTTAGTCTTCTCAATTTTGTTCTTGTCTAACCATTTACCATTTAATTATTAATCTGATATATTAGCCAGGAAAGTGGATTCGTTTTTAAAATAATAAAAACAATAAATAAATATATTTGAAAGAATTCATTTATCAATTCATCCCTTTCAACCCACAAAGAAGACAGGATATCCAACTCTGTGGTCAACTAAATTGGGGACAAAAGAAGGACATATCTTTTGTCTTGATTACTCATAATTGTCGCGTCGCCTGTGGTACTACCTCTGAGTCACATAACTTTTCCATAAGTATACCCGTGTACCGTTAGGACTATTCTCTACACAAAATCCACAGAGGTAAATTTGTATGTCCAGACTTCAGAAATTGAACTACGAAGAAAAGCTAGGACATAAAACACCTAGGTGTAGTACACTGGGGGAAAACTGCGCGATAGAAATTGGCGCCTTCACAGCTAGGGACTTTGTTACAGAAGAATTAGACCCTAGAGATAGAAAATAAAGCCTTCAAAGCGAGGAACTTTGTTACAGAAGAATTAGAACCCTAGAAAAATCAAAATTGATACAAAATTGCCTAGAAAATTTGGCAGAAGAAAAGAAGAAAGAAGAGGAAACCGAAGAAAATAGCTATGCAAGAAGCTAAGAAGTGCTAAAGTTCAGAAGATAGCGAAGCAGGAAATCCCGCCACAAGGATTACACTTAAAAATCCAGGCGTAGTGCAAAAGTCAATATTTTGCAAAATTAAAAATCTCTCTCTCGACCCAAAAGAATACATCTCAGAAGACCCCGCAATGCCGATAGGATTCCCGAGACAAAAAGACGCATAAAATAGATGCCCTAGATTCCGCCGAATCTATGTCATCCAGGATTTCGATCCAATAAGAGAGAGAGAGCCGCGTCTGTTTTGTCGAAAAAAGGGAAATATCCGGAGGAGCATCTGGAGGAACGCTTGGAGGAACCTTGAACGACTACGAGAGCGATTAAGGATCTTCCAGCTACCAGACATCTCACATAGAAGGATTCCCCAAAGACGAGGAACCCATCGTCAACCCATAAGGATTCGCGGAACCCCCAAGGATTACATTGGTCATTCAAGTGGTCACGACATCGATTCTCTGGAGAGGTAATATAACAAATATACCAAAGGGTGATATATATAAATATATATATATATATATCACAGCCTCATAATTTATTGTAAAACATTTTATATATATATAAGCTAGCCAGGATTATTTATTATTGTCCCAGTGAAGTGAAAAAGTGAATTCCCATAGCTAGGTTCCACAATAGAAAATTTGTATAAATTTTCTGAAAGAAATTTCCAAGTTGCAAAATATTCCAAAATTAGATATATACATTTAAATTATCTAAAATATAAATAAAGGTCGGATAGAGCATATATATATATATTGCAGAAAATAATCATAAAATCATTTTTAATAAATCACAAGCTTGTCGTGTGAATTTGTGTGGAAAGGAACGATCATAAGTACACATGCAGAAAGACCTCATAAGTGTGAATTTTATATTCGGATTTATTTGTGTGTATTTGCTCATCATAATTCTGTGTATAAAACTTGAATAAGCGGATTGAAAGATACGTGTTCCCAAGAGAGGAAAATCCGATTTGTCTATCATCATTAAGAAGTGTTTAAATTAATTAAATAATTCTCACATTAATAATTTAATCTTCTATTAATTTAATTCTTCTATTCATTACATTTATCACCTCTATTTAAGAGCTACGAACCGAAAGAGATATAATCTCCAATCTAAAGGAAGCGATTTCCGCTGTAAGACATTGAGTCATTCTTGTTGTTGTTCATTTTATTTTCTTAAGAAAATATTTCGAGACAGCTGATTCACTCACTCTGTACACACACACACACCAACAATTTAAAAGAAATACACAAACAAACCACCTAACTTGCTTTATTATTTAACAACAGAATTGATTTCATAGTTGAATGAAACAAATTGTATTCGAATTTGTAACCCAAGTTTGAGTGTAAATTTGCTTGTATTTGTATGAACGAATTTTGTTGTGAATTGAAGAAAGTTTGTTTATTTGTGTACGTAAATTTCTCTCATACATATATATCTTGATATATATATGTATCTTTAAATAAAATCATAAAAATTAAAAGTGTGCAATAATAAATATATATATATATATATATATATATATATATATATATATATATATATATATATATATATATATATATATATATATATACAGCCGAAATCTAGCTTTAAGTTTAAATAACGAACGAATATACGTAGAGAGGAGATAGAAGAGTAAGGAAGAGGAAAATAGTGAGAATAGATAGACTTAATAAATCGTAAAGACGGAGGAAATACTCAGTCCGCCGAGCACTCCTCAAGGTAGGAACAAATATAAACCGCACCTAACGCACAGACACCAACACCCAATATGGCAAATGCACCACCACCAACTCCGCCAGGAGCGGGAAACAATGCCGGAACACCAGCATTTAACCTACAAAGGTTATTTTTCGCTAAGAGCAAGATTCCGTTGCTCGAAGGGCCAGGAGGTGAGACTGGACCGACAGTTCACCTATGGTTGAAGCTATTAGAGCGTAGCTTTGAGGCAGAGCATGTAATAGATGAAGGCAGAGAAGATTGCAATAGCATGTTGCAATGTAAGTCCGAAAGGAGAGTTCATCTGCAAGAATAGTGTTGGAGAACTGCTCAGAGGTCATGAGTGCAAGGACCTTTGCAGAGTTTAAGAAGGCTTTGTTAGATAACTTAGCCCCAGCAACTTCAACACGCTTGTTTGATCAGTTTGAGGAGTTGATAAGAATGCCATGGAGCAAAACCTACAACTCTATCCACGCATGTGAATCAATCATTAGGGTTACCTAAATACCTTCCTAGAGGAGGTAGAAGGGAGGTACAATGTGACGTATTCTGCAGAAGGCCAGAAGGTTCTTCTAATGTCAATCTTGTACCATAAACTACCGACAAGAGCGACGAAATTAGAATTAAATAAAGCTATGTCTGTGAGCAAAGACAGTCACAGAAATGGTAGCAGAGCTTACCGAAAAGATAGGGATGCATCGACCTGCATATGATAAAATAAGTGCTATAGAGGCACAAGAGGATTTGGAATATTGGAGAAAAAGGAACGAAAGGGAAGGATACTGGGAGCGACCTGACGAAGCAACATATGAAAGGTATGGTAGATACCGACAGAGAGGTCAAAGGTCAAGACCACAGACCAGGGGGACATACAGGAACATCACCTGGAGGGATGAAAGCGTCGATAAGGAAAATAGGGATCCAGGCAACAGAATATAGTAATAACTACAACTAGGGGCAGAGATTATAGGGGTCAATGGAGAAGAGAGTACTCTGAGGAGCGTGGCAAGAGATCCACCTCTCCTCAAAGGAGAAATAATGTCAGATGGAATTTACCTGACAACAGGCCTTTCAGTGTCAAGCCATTGGGCATACACCAAGGTCCCAGGCCTGAATAATAAATATGGGAACCCACGTAGTAGGGATAGTAGTAGGGACGACGGAAGACGTCGCCCACGATATCCATCAGGTGACAGGTATGAAAACCTGACAGATCTCCATCGCCAAGGAGAATAACGACTACACCAAGAACTTCACCGGTAGTAAGGAAGAAGACTTGGTTAAATAAACATAAGGTCAATAAAGTAAATGACCAACCACATGTGGAAGACAAATGGGAACCACATGAATGGAGGTGGCCTAGTCCATATGCTACTGACGAAGAGTCGGAGCCAGAAGAACCACCTTATAGTAATGATTACAGTAGTGATGAGGAAAAAGAAGAAGAAGCCAATCGAATTGCTTTTTTAGACCTCATCAACAAGGACATCCCAAAGAGGGGATGATAAGAATGAAAAAGGCATCCAACACCCATATCTTAAACACAGTAAGACATGCGACACTTGGGACCCAAGTGATCCATGAAAGAAGAAGTTCGAAACAAGATATGAGAGTGGCAGGATATTATTTGCCTTTACAAATACTCGGAAGTACAGAACTTCACCCAGAATTAGCCTTCCTATCGATACAGTGGTTCATCAATAACCGTTCTAAAGAGGAAGAGATATGACGAATTAAAAAGAGATTGCAACTTAGTATTGCAAGAGGCATATGTTAGCCTCAGGATCAATCACTGACAGTAAAATAGAAGTTTTTGGAAGAGTCTCATTAGAGATAAGATTGCATAAATATGTGCATAAATATACAAGCACTTAGTGGTAGGAGATGAATGCACCTTTAAAGGTAATATCCTTAATTAGGATGTGACGTGCTATCCTCACTACCCATAGTACTAGACTTCCAAACAATAAAATATATCATGCGAGGCGTAGTAGCCAAATTACCCATGATTAATCCATTTGCTCACGAGATAGAGCTAGAAATGACATATAAACCTAATGTAGAGCAAGAATATTTGCTCAGCGGAGAAAACTCTGTAAACAAGAGCTCCGCAAGTGACAAGAAACCAGGGAAGCGAGGACATATCAGTCCCACCAGGTTTCGAGAATAAAATTGGAAGTGCTCTACTTCCCAAAGAAAGAAATATCGACTATATCGATACATATGAGATAATAAAAGACGTAAGACTCGATAGGAGCATATATGAGTATGACATAAGTCGCCAACCCAGGGAGGTGAAGACACGCAAACCAATGCCACTATCATTAACCCCCGGAGCGCAGTTAAATGAAAAATATAGTATTTGTGACCGTAGCGTAAGTCGCAATCACTAGAGCAGCCAGGTGTCCCTGAGCTTGGAGAGCAGACATAAACCGCAAGGGCGTAGCACGTAGTCCCTCAAGACATACAACCGTAAGCCATAAGGACTCGCAGAAGTGAAGCGCAGCAAAGATCGGACGTAACACATGAATATGATGAAGAGGATGAGGATAGAATCCCTCATAGAGCAATTAAAGAGCCTAAATCTTCAGGATAGGAATGAGCAGCCGAAGGTGACTAGTAAGGAAGACTTACAGTTGCTAGGCATGAGACTCAATAAAAGAAATTTAATTCACCCGTGTCTAAGTCGTCCCAGAGATGCAACACGTGATAAAAAGGATGTATGACCCGTGGCCGGAGCCCCAGGAGAAGGCACCACGTGATAAAAAGAAAGAATAACCCGTGTGTAAAACCCAAGATGGTGACACGTGACAGAATTAATGAGTTATCGTTACACTCTG
>SEYY01024045.1:32500-34252 GCA_009176605.1 Armadillidium nasatum | reverse complement strand
TTCAACTAAATCTTTCTCTCCTCAAAATCCATGGTTCGTTCGCGCCTGCTCTCTTGCCATCAGGCTAGAGACATCGCGTATCGAGGGTGGAAAATCTCTCCTTCTCCTATCACTCTTGCTAATTTTCATTCTGCTCGGAATCGTTGCAGGGATATTCTTCGACTAGCAAAGCAGGCTTTCACTAAAAGAAGGTGTGGGGAGCTCCTAAACTCTCCTACTGATAAATCTTTCTAGCCTCTTTCCAAAAATATCTCTAACAACTTCTGTAATCTCCTTTCCTGCTCTTATCACTCTGATTCTGTTGTAACTTCACGAAAAAGGCTAATCTGTTTGGCCTACTATTCTCCTCTAATTCAACCCTGGACGACTCCGGCAACCCTTCTCCTACTACTTCTCCTCTCAGAGGTCCCATGCCTTTCTCTTTGATTACATTTGATTAGGTGCATGGGCTTCTAAGATCTATGAACGTAAGGAAGGCAAGCGGCCCGGATGGCATTCCTCCCCAAGTTTTAAGGGAGTGTGCCTCTGAGCTGGCTCCGTCCCTCGTTCAACTCTACTCTCTATGCCTCAATACTAGATCTTTCCCTCAGTGTTGGAAGCACGCATTGGTCATGCCTTTTCCGAAGAAGGGTTGTAGCTCTAATCCTTCTAACTATTGCTCTATAGCTGTCACTTGTATTCTGTCTAAAATCTTTGAAACCCTTCTCAACTTTCACTTCTTAGATCATCTGGAATCCCTGATCATCAGTATGGCTTTCGACGTTCGAGGTCTACTGGTGATATACTTTCCTATCTCACAGATTTATGGTTTTCTTCCCTTAGGAACCATGGGGAGACTTGTGTGGTGGGGCTTGACATATCTAAGGCATTTGACCAGGTATGACATGCGTCACTTCTTTCCAAGCTCCCCTCCTTTGGGTTTCCTCCTTCTCTTTGCTTACTTATGTCTAGCTTTTTTCCTAATCTTTCCATTTCGGCTGTTGTTGATGGAGCGACTTCTTCTTTCTTTCCTGTTAATAGTGGTGTTCCTCAGGGTTCTGTCTTATCTCGCCTCTATTCTTAC
The DNA here is from genome assembly GCA_009176605.1 of Armadillidium nasatum. NCBI lineage: Eukaryota > Metazoa > Arthropoda > Malacostraca > Isopoda > Armadillidiidae > Armadillidium > Armadillidium nasatum. Next base: position 33,189 of record SEYY01024045.1, on the reverse strand, counting down.
TTTTTATTACTGATCTTCTAAGCTGTTCATCTAACCCTATCCATTCGTATGCCGATGACTTAACCCTTTATTCTTCTACTCATTTCAAATCTGCTCCTTCCTTTGCATCTAGAGTTGCCTCTCGTCTTCATCTTTCTGATTCTATTCTTGCAGATCTGAATAGAATTTCCCAGTGGGGTCGTCTCAACCTTGTGAAATTCAACTCTTTAAAAACTCAACTTCTAGAAATCTCCCTTTCAAAGATACCTCCTAACTTTTCTATGTCTTTCGATAGTTTCCCCCATCTCTCCTGTTGAAAATATAAACATCCTTGGCCTTTACATAAGCAAAAAAATGTCTTGGAAACTTCATATCACAATGGTTGCTAGGGCGGCCTCAAAGAAGCTGGGAGTTTTGTTTAGACTGGGAGAATTTTTTTCTTCCTCGCAGTTACTCCAATTGTACAAGGGTCTCATCCGCCCTTGTGTGGAGTACTGCTCTCATATCTGGGGTGGCTCAAGTTTCACCCGTCTTTTGGATAAGGCTGAGTCAAAGGCTAAAAGACATAAATTGTTCTGCTCTTTCTAATTCATTTGACTCTTTATCATTGTGACGCGAGGTTGGTGCCTTGTTCTTTTTCTATAAGTACTACAGCGGCAAATGCTCGAGGGAATTATGCATTCGTGTTCTCCAATTTACGTCGTCCTCGC
>SEYY01024045.1:22500-27500 GCA_009176605.1 Armadillidium nasatum | reverse complement strand
ACGTTAACGATAGCTGTTCTTGTAAAGTGAGCCTCGTCGGTAAATAAAGCATTCGATAAAAAGTTTGGGTCAATATATTTGTCCAAAAACCATTGAAAAATAACACGAGGAACATAGTCATTGGCAATAGAGTATGCACCTGTTGGACGTGGTATTTGTGTAACTGTTGCTCGTGTAGTAACATCCAAATACTAGATTGGTTTGAATTAAACTGCAGTGACAATTCTCACGTGCTCTTTTCAGGATGCTCAGATATTTCATTAAGAACTAATTCTTCTAAATCAACAGTCCTAGTAGATCGGGTCTGCCTGCACTAGTGTGCTCTTTGGACTGTAAATAACCTGTTTCAGACAGGCGTTGATGAATAGTCCCAAAAAAACCTTGCGCTTGGACAAATTCGGTTGGGATATTTCTCTTGGTACAAACGTCTTGCTGCAGAACTATTGCAGCGTCCCATCCCATACATTAAATGCATGTCAGCTAGTTCAGAGCATGAGTACTCGTGGTAATTACGTTCCATATTCAATAACGAAATAAACACGTAAGAGACACACACAGTCAATGAGTTACAAAGTAATGCGTAACACAAACAGACAGTGCATTTATAAGGTAGTTGGTTGTTTTGGTCAACAATCCCAAATTTAGAGTTTGTAACTTACTTGGTTTCGAAGATACAAAATATTTAGTAACAAACAGCCCGACGGAAAACTAAACACATTACGTCATATCTTTATAGGAACTTTTACTTTTATTTTTGCAACTCTTATTAGTTACCAAAAAGTTTTAAACATGTATATATATATATATATATATATATATATATATATATATATATATATATATATATATATATATATATAATATATATATATATATATATATATATATATATATATATATATATATATATATATATATATATATATATTACTTTTTTTTTTTTTTACAGAACGCCACCACTCACGGGCAGAGCCCTTTTCAAGGAGGGGTAATATATATATATATATATATATATATATATATATATATATATATATATATATATATATATATATATATATATATATATATATATATATATATATATATATATATATATATATATATATATATATATATATATATATATATATATATATATATATATATATATATATATATTGCATTATTATTATTATTATTATTATTATTATTATTATTATTATTATTATTATTATTATTATTATTATTATTATTATTATTATTATTATTATTATTTATTATTATTATTATTATTATTATTATTATTATTATTATTATTATTATTATTATTATTATTATTATTATTATTATTATTATTATTATTATTATTATTATTATTATTATTATTATTGGCAATACTCACACTATTATATGTAAGAAATGAAATCACAATTAAAGAAATCACTACACCAAAAATTATCTTTAAAAATCTCCACATTTTATTTAGCCTTTTAATTAACAGTTAAGAAAATAAATTAAAAAAAAAAAAATTAATTAATTAATTAATTATAATAAGTAAATAAATAAATAAATGAACCAAGTCGTTTAAATATATATATATATATATATATATATATATATATATATATATATATATATATATATATATATATATATATATATATATATATATATATATATATATATATATATATATATATATATATATATATATATATATATAATATATATATTATATATATATATATATATATATATATATATATATATATATATATATATATATATATATATATATATATATATATATATATATATATATATATATATATATATATATATATATATATATATATATATATATATATATATATATATATATATATATATATATATATATATATATATATATATATATATATATATATATATATATATATATATATATATATATATATATATATATATATATATATATATATATATATATATATATATATATATATATATATATATATATATATATATATATATATATATATATATATATATATATATAAATGAAAAGGCCGACAGGATGACCAAATTCCATGTAAATAGAAATATATATTAATTAAAACTAAAAATAATTAAATAAATTTATAATTACAAATTATAAAATTATATATAAAGATAATTAATAAAATAACAATATAAGAAAATATCACTAGAGCGTATGTTATTCACTAAGTATCAAAATATTGTAAATGCAGAATGAATTTTAAAGTAAACAATTTCATTTGGGTGTAAACGTAATGTACGCATGCGCATATGTGTATATATATATATATATATATATATATATATATATATATATATATATATATATATATATATATATATATATATATATATATATATATATATATATATATATATATATATATATACTATATATATATATATATATATATATATATATATAATATATATATATATATATATATATATATATATATATATATATATATATATATATATATATATATATATATATATATATATATATATATATATATATATATATATATATATATATTTATATATATATATATATATATATATATATATATATATATATATATATATATATATATATATATATATATATATATATATATATATATATATATATATATATATATATATATATATATATATATATATATATATATATATATATATATATATATATATATATATATATATATAATATATATATATATATATATATATATATATATATATATATATATATATATATATATATATATATATATATATATATATATATATATATATATATATATATATATATATATATATATATATATATATATATATATATATATATATATATATATATATATATATATATATATATATATATATATATATATATATATATATAGAGTATCGTTATAAAACACCTTTGCTTTTTTTTTATTTAATTAACTTTATTACTTAAATCCTAATTAATGCACAGGTGGTTTAAGAAAAACCAACAACAAAAATAATTAACTTCTACATTAGTTAATTACACATACATTTTCCAGGGAACATCTTATAACAGATAATCGGAATAAGAAATGAAAAGATATTTAATTACGTTCCGCCCGCCGCCCAAAGGACACTTCTATGGGAGCAATGTTGGTTGTCGATCAGATTCTCCCTTAACGACCAAGAACCTTCCTATAATGAAGACGTACCACGTCATAAGAGAAGAAACTTGTCTCTTATTGGATAATGTGAATGCTCTTCCTGTAGTGAGCATTATTTTTTCAATTATAAGATTATTATTTTAGTATATACCTAAACCTTAATTAATTTATCTAGTAACGCTAGCAGTATCAAGGTTATATATATATATATATATATATATATATATATATATATATATATATATATATATATATATATATATATATATATATATATATATATATATAATATATATATATGTATATATATATAATGATAAAAATCAAGGCCAAAGCAAAGGCGAACATATTTAATAGGACATTTCGAATCGTATAGATTCATCTTCAGCTAAAATTTAAACAAATATACAAAATTAAAAAAAAAAATTAAAAATTAAAGAAAGAAAAGTATAAAATATTAAAGCCAATGTTAAACAAAAACAAAAACAAAAAACGTACCACAATAAATGAGGACAATTACATTGTAAAACTGGGATCACAGAAAAATATAATAATAGAAAGGTAATGAAATTAGTTGGTTGATAAAAGAACATAAAAAAGGAAACCTATATAAAGTAATTAGAATTAAAAATAAAAGAAATTAAAATTGAAAAAGCGAAAAGGACAAAAACCGAAAATAAAAATAAAATACAATACACAATTGAATTAACTAAAATAAGACAATAAAAATTAAAATTACTAAAAATAAAATAAAAGTGGAAATAATAATAATAATATAACAATTATAACAAAAATGAAAGAATAAAATAAGAATGAAATAAATATAATACAGACAAAATAAAAAAAAATATAAAAGCAATAAAAGTAATAAAATAATAATAACAATAAAAATAATATATATATATATATATATATATATATATATATATATATATATATATATATATATATATATATATATATATATATATATATATATAAAACAGAGAAAAATTTTCCGCACGCCAGGACTCGAAACCACTGACAACAGCGTCGCCGTTAGACAGTGAACATAAGGCTCTACCACTGAGCTACGCCGCCTTCCAAAAAAGAAGGCATAGTAGAACAGTTTTCAAGCACTTATGCTTCGAATCACTGTAGCAACTCGGTACTTATTTAAATCCATAGGAGGGTGCTTGGAACCCCTACTGGGGCTACATTGGCATTTTGCTGGGGGCTTCTGGGTTACAGGAGCAACCAGCCAAGGTCAAGCAACGCCAACATGGGCACAACAACTGTTGCGACAAATTTAGCAATAATAAGACAGAGAAAAATTTTCCGCACGCCAGGACTCGAAACCACTGACAACAGCGTCGCCGTTAGACAGTGAACATAAGGCTCTACCACTGAGCTACGCCGCCTTCCCAAAAAAGAAGGCATAATAGAACAGTTTTCAAGCACTTATGCTTCGAATCACTGTAGCAACTCGGTACTTATTTAAATCCATAGGAGGGTGCTTGGAACCCCTACTGGGGCTACATTGGCATTTTGCTGGGGGCTTCTGGGTTACAGGAGCAACCAGCCAAGGTCAAGCAACGCCAACATGGGCACAACAACTGTTGCGACAAATTTAGCAATAATAAGACAGAGAAAAATTTTCCGCACGCCAGGACTCGAAACCACTGACAACAGCGTCGCCGTTAGACAGTGAACATAAGGCTCTACCACTGAGCTACGCCGCCTTCCCAAAAAAGAAGGCATAATAGAACAGTTTTCAAGCACTTATGCTTCGAATCACTGTAGCAACTCGGTACTTATTTATTTACCTCCTATGGATTT
>SEYY01024045.1:10000-12500 GCA_009176605.1 Armadillidium nasatum | reverse complement strand
ACCAGACACATTACAGAAGGAAACAAGAGTTTCTTAAGTACTGACTAAAATCTTTTTGTAGAATCTTGTACACAGACACTTTAGCATTAGGCAGTAGAAGATTCCGTTGTTGAAGTCCCGATGCCAGAATCTATGCTTTGTCTTTAGATAGGTCCAAGTCTCGAATTAAATCATTTAGTTCAGTTTGACTAAATCTTTGTGGCTCACTCAATGGTTCAGTTTCTGGCAAAAAATCAGCATCCTGTGATGATGAATTGCAGATAATATGGGATGCCCAGTGCTTGTTCTGATACCCTAACTGGATACCGAAATAGTGGCGATATGTTGTCTTTATGGTTGAAGTAATTCGACGTTTCTGGGTAGAAAATGTCACCTCACCACATACATAACAAAAATTGTCAGAGGTGTTTTTGCAATTACTTGGCATTCAGGATTCTAACCAGAAATTGAATTCCTGGATTCTAACGTAAATTTGTAAACATAAACTAAAACAAAACTCAATTGATGTAATTCGGCATTTCAAACAAACTATACAGAGCAAATTTAACAAAAGACTAGCGACAATGACAACATTCCTTTATTCATTCAGTTGTGCCAACGTAATCCTTAGACCGTATATTTTCTTAGTACTCCTAAAATTACCCTTGACTCATCACTGCTGTACTCAGATGTGCTAACCTAACTAATTTTTTATTATGTCTATACAGCTCTCCATTTTTATTACATCCATGAAGCCCTATTTATCTTTTAATATGCATAAAGCCCTACTTTTTTTTCATGTCTATACAGCCCTACTTTACAAAAAGCATATCTGCACTGAAACTTCGGGATATCAGGATACCAATTAATAGCCACATCTTTAAAATCATAATTAGAACTGCAAATGTCTTTCTGACTAACATGATTGCGTAGAACCAAACTGTTAAAAAATAAATAAATAAATAAATAAATAAATAAATAAATAAATAAATAAATGGCACAGAAAGTCAGCCCAAATAAGTGAATCATTGAGTGGAATGACGTCATTAAAACGCTAAGGAATCACCAACTTACTGTGTTTATTTCTTAAAAATATTAAAACTATTTTTCTTATCGTGATTATTCTTACTCCCCTATTTTATTATTATTATTATTATTATTATTATTATTATTATTATTATTATTATTATTATTATTATTATTATTATTATTATATTATTATTATTATTATTATTATTATTATTCTTATTATTTTATTATATTATTATTATTTTATTAATTATTATTATTATTATTATTATTTATTATTTTTTTTATATTTATATTATTTTATTAATTTATTATTATTATATTATTATTATTTTATTATTATTATTATTATTATTATTATTATTATTATTATTATTATTATTATTATTATTATTATTATTATTATTATTATTATTATTATTATTATTATTATTATTATTATTATTATTATTATTAATATTATTAATACTATTATTATTATTCTTATTATTATTATTATTTTCATTAGTAATATTATTATAATCATTATTATTACTACTATTATTATTATCATTATTATTATTATTATTATTATAATTATTTTTATTATTATTATTATTATTATTATTATTATTATTATTATTATTATTATTATTATTATTATTATTATTATTATTATTATTATTATTATTATTATTATTATTATAATTAATTATCTTCAAACTTCAGACTTGTCATAAAGCAGATGAGGAAACCTTTGCAAAAAAGCAAGAAAGGAATTTGAGGAAAATATTGCCTAAATTCCCAGGAAGGAAAGGATGTAATTAAGTCTATTTAGAAGGCGAAGTGTTATATATGTTTTAATGTGATATATGTAGTATTCTACATTATGTTGTATTATATATATAATTATATACCAACATAGTTTTTAACATACATATATATATATATATATATATATATATATATATATATATATATATATATATATATATATATATATATATATATATATATATATATATATATATATATATATATATATATATATATATATATATATATATATATATATATATATATATATATATATATATATATATATATATATATATATATATATATATATATATATATATATATATATATATATATATATATATATATATATATATATATATATATATATATATATATATATATATATATATATATATATATATATATATATATATATATATATATATATATATATATATATATATATATATATATATATATATATAAACAGTTAATAAAAATAAATTATTTCCGAATTTCAATACAGAAGCATTAATGTTAAAATATATTTATATATTATATATTATATTAATTATTTATATTTCAGTTTAATATTGTTGTATTTAATTATTAAATGAAAATCAAATTATTTAATAATTTAATTTTTTTGTTTTAATTTTTATTATATTTTTATTAATCACTTCATAAAATATGAATTCAAAAATTAAAATTT
>SEYY01024044.1:0-35000 GCA_009176605.1 Armadillidium nasatum | reverse complement strand
TGAAGGAGGAGGAATAAGCTCCGGAATCGTCTAAGGTAGAATTAGAAGGCAAAAGTTTGAGCGAAGAGTTCAGCTTTAGAAGAAGGTAAAATCGGCAGTTGTACCATCAGAAGATACTAGAGGAGGGAAAAGAGGAAGAAGCAAAGTTAGAGTTGACATTTTTTTGCAAAATGCCAGAAAGGGTGAGAGGAAGAGGAACCAGAAAGATTATTGCATTTGCGACGGAGAAAAGAGTTTTTGGTATCTCGAAGAATAGATTTTGCACGATTCCGGGATGAAATATAAGTTGCATGAGTTTCTGGAGTTTGAAGACGACGGTAATTCCTGAAGGCAGCATCCCTGCGGCGGATAGCACGAGAACAAGCAGAGTTAAACCAAGGTTTATTAGGTTTAGTAGAAGGGAAAGAATATGGAATGTACGCCTCCATGCCAGAGAGAATCACCTCGGTTATGCGCTCTGCACACTCAGAGGGACCCCTCCCACGAAAACAGTAATCATTCCATGGAAAATCAGAGAAGTACAACCGCAAGTCAGACCAGTTAGTGGCACTGAAATGCCAGAAACGTCTCCTCGCCGAAGGCGGGTACCGTTCTTGCGGAAGACTTGAAGAGACAGGACAAGATACAGAGATAAGAAAGTGATCGGATGAGCCCAGAGGAGGAAAGAGTTTAACAGTGTAAGGAGGATAAGAAGTTAGGAAAACATCAAGAATGTTGGGTTCATCACCAAAGTGATCAGGGATACGGGTAGGGAGATGCACCAACTGCTCAAGGTTGTTCTGGATAGAAAATTGGAAGGCGAGTTCACCAGCTGGATCGTGAGAACTAGATGAAAGCCATTGGCTGTGGTGAACATTGAAATCACCTAATATGATGATTTTGGAGAAAGGAGAAGAAGAAAGAATGTGTTCTATTTTGGAGTTAAGATAGTCGAAGAATTTCGGATAGTCAGTAGAGTTAGGAGATAAGTAGACAGAACAGATAAATTTAGTTGTAGAGTTGCATGAAAGTTTAAGCCATAAAGTAGAGAATTCAGAAGACTTCAAATTAGAGACACGAGAACAGATTACATCGTTGCGCACATATGCGCAACATCCGCCTTTGGCTGAAAATTGAGGATAGAGACAGTATGAATAAACAGAGTAGGACTTGCTGTCAGAGCACTCAAACACCTAAAATTCGACAAGGATTCCAAAAATATTATCCTTTTTACGTACGTTCAATATTTTTTTGTAATATTTAAGTATGTTAAAGTGGTCTGACCACATATATATATATATATATATATATATATATATATATATATATATATATATATATATATATATATATATATATATATATATATATATATATATATATATATATATATATATATATATATAAGGTTAAGTTTTCTGACCTTCGATATTTGGAAATATCGATATATCGAAACCGATATATCAATTCAATTTTTTTGATATTTGTTATTATTTAGTTTTCATTTCATGCCTATTATTCTAATTATTTTTATAATTATTATTATTTAGTTTTCTAGCGTACTTAGTTCGACTTATCATAACCTTCAAATTTTTTGATATTTGTGTTATTATTATTTAGTTTTCATTTTATGCCTATTATTCTAATTATTTTTATAATTATTATTTAGTTTTCTAGCGTACTTAGTTCGACTTATCATAACCTGAACTACCGAAGTTGCCGTAAGATACAGGCCTAACCTATACAAGAACGTTGCCGTGAGATCGATTAAAACCGAAATTTCAAAATATTGATAAAAAAAATATCGATATATAAGGTCAGAAAACTTCTTAACCTAAGCCATATATATATATATATATATATATATATATATATATATATATATATATATATATATATATATATATATATATATATATATATATATATATATATATATATATATATATATATATATATATATATATATATATATATATATATATATATATATATATATATATATATATATATTTTTTTTTTTTTTTTTTTTGCTGACACATGGAAACGTAGAATGGAACGAAGCATATGAAAGACCCAGCGGACAATATTCCGAAGAAATTAACAGCAGCTATTAAGAGCATGTACGAAAAGAAACTAATAATATTTCTCAATGATTTTTTAATCTGGATTTATTAACGAAAAATTTTGTAAAGATTTCCCTTAATAAAAATAGAAAATGGACATACGTTTGGCAGCTCTTTGATGTATCAAATTCGAATAGATTATTTTTCTGTTGTTTTACTTTTGATTTCTAGTGAACTTTGATATAATTTCATTAGCATTAGCTTTCTTTCTTTGAGGTTGGTGTTGAGGAATATATTGGAACGTGAGCCGTAATTTTTTAAAAATTAGTTTCAAGTTCTTAATTATAGTGGTTTTAAATAGTTTTCATATTTTAGAACTTGAGAAACGTGAAAGTTCTTTATATTTTATCTTTAATCATAAAAAAAAAAGATACTTCCTTTTCTATGCCTTAATTAAGGTTAATATTTCCTATTTTCCGGAATGCCGTACACTAGTTCAGACAGACTAATCAGCCTTTCGTAGGAGAGAGGCAAGAAAGTTCCTACAGTCTTGTTTACAGGAAAAAGTAATACCAATTTCATTTAAACCTAAACGTTATTCGAACATTAATCAAGATCCATTTTCTAAGGTTTGTCGTCTTTTGATAAAAAAAAAATAAAATTTATAAATCAAGAAATTAATTTTTAGTCCTGCCAATTGCAATATAACAAATCCGTTACCATTACTTTTTAAATCGGGCATTGAAATTATTAATCGAAGCATCACATTTCATATTATCGACATTTAAAAATTAAGCTTAATTCACTCTGTAGCAATTCATGTTGGAAAGGATTTTCAAATCCTTAAATAGTTATCAATCTTTGACTATGAATTTAGATATGAATGAACGTCAGATTTTGGGCTGTGGTTTGAGTTTCTCCATTGGTACTTCATCTTTCGAGTGATCTTAAAGCAATGTCTATATTCGGAAAGGAAAAAAAAATTATTACCGCTTATAACTAAAACTTTACAAAAAAAATATATATTTAACGAAAGGATACACATTGGCATTAAAAAAATCTTAATAAAATGAATAAGAATATTAACGTAGAGCTGACAAGAGTGCCGAGATTGATATTCTAAATGATAAGGGTATTGATAAAGTCAAAATAACCTTGGCGACGTAAACGTTCATGAAAAATTAATTTCCAACCCTCTTAACTTACCAACTCATTTTTAAAAATCACGTAAAAGACTTTAATACCGACTGAATATAAAAATATTAGTCATTCCCTCATTTTTTTACGGTATACCAAAGAAAATGGATCGTACGTTTGGCATGTCTTCGAAGTCTATTTTGCATGAATTTTTGACATCGTACTTTTTTTCTTTTTGAATTTAATGCATGTTTTCTTTTCATTATAGATATCGATATTGAAAAAATATCATTGATGTCGAAACTATCAGTTAAATATCGATATATCGGAATAAAAAGTATATATATATATATATATATATATATATATATATATATATATATATATATATATATATATATATATATATATATATATATATATATATATATATATATATATATATATATGGTAAAGGTGTAGATTGTTTCTGACTTTCGATTGTCAGATATATATATATATATATATATATATATATATATATATATATATATATATATATATATATATATATATATATATATATATATATATATATATATATATATATATATATATATATATATATATATATATATATATATATATATAGGTAGAAGTAGTCTGACCTTTCTATATATGGAAATCGATATATCGAGACCGATGTATCAATGCAAATCTTTGGACATTTGTATTTAGCTTTCATTTCATTTATGCCTATTATTATTAGTTTTCTAGCGTGCCTAGTTCGACTTATCATAACCTGAGCGATCGACGTTGCCTTTTGATCAGACCTATATCCTTAACATTCATCTTAATACGGAAAAATACAACTTGTCACTATGAAATGTGAATTATTAATAAAAATATCGATATTCGAAATTTCAAAATATTGATACTTAAAATCGATATCGAATGGTCAGATGATATATATATATATATATATATATATATATATATATATATATATATATATATATATATATATATATATATATATATATATATATATATATATATATAGGGTGAGTCAGGAGGAGCAGGAGTAGATTGTACACAGGATAATGCCAAAAAAAAAAAAAAGGAAAAAAAAACATCTTTTCATTTTATAGCGTGTTGACAAACAAAATATACATTAACATTTGGGTTAATCATAGTGTTATTTTAATAAATGTTCGAAAATACCGCCATTGACCTCAACATTTTTTTCTTCGTTTACAAAAGGCGGCTGTTGCTCTCCTGATTGGCTCATGTCTTCCTTTAATAACGCTTAATAACTCCTGCAGCATTTTGAATACGTCGAATTAGTGCATCCCGAGTGTCCAAGCTTACTATGTATACGTCAGTTTTGAACCAGTCCCATAAATAATGTAGTACTGTGAGGTCTGGAGATCTTAAGAGGCCAACTAATTGGACCACCGCAGCCAATCCAACGCTCCGGAAACCTTTCGTCCAAATGTTGCTTGACCTGACAAGCTAAATATGCGGGTTCTCTGTCATGCTGAAAGTACAATGCATACGGATGTTTAGATGAACATCCTCCAATAGTCCTTGTAATTCATTTTGTAAAAATTCGAAAGTGGTCTCCTGTAAGGCGATTCTCAAATATGAAGAGACCAATTAAATACCCATCGACCATACCACACCACACGTTCAACGTAAACCTATATTGAAAATTACTCTTGACTGTTGCGTGGGGATTTTGGACTCTGTGAGAGTGTTATTAATGCAGTCGCGGGATAAATGTTGCTTCATCCGTGAAAAGTGTTGCGCGATACAACACGATGATTATTATTTATTCCACCGACAAAATTCCATACGTTTAGCATAATTTTCCGGTTGTAGGTGTTGCACTCTCTGTACATGGTACGGGTATAAGCCTTGCTGGTCGTTGGATCTTCAACTAGATACAGAATACTTTCTACTTCTAAACCTTGGCGAGTAACTCGTTCGGATATTAAATCAGCACTGGGAAGTGTTCCGGTCTCTCACAGTTTGTTGAAAACTCTGATAAATACGCTTTAGGATATCTGTGATGAGGAAACCGTTGACGATATTCTTCAACAGCATCTGTAGCACTCCCATTGCAAAACCTATACACAAACAACATATTTGCATATTCCAGATGGGAAATAGGTGTTCGGCATTTTGTAACACTTTAATGGTGCAAACTCGAAAATGAACATTGTATTCACTCACAATAAACTGACATATTTAGCAGTAAGCACAATTAATCATATCTTCTCATCCGATTGTCATTTGTTTTAGAACATTTATAAGTTTCGTAGACGAAGCCGAAAATGTTGAGAGGTCAATGGCGGCATTTTCGAACATTTATTAAATTATCACTATGATAACTCAAATGTTAATGTAGGATATTTTGTTTGTCATCACGTTATAAAATGAAAACAAATGTAAATCGGATTACATGTGTTTTTTTTCCATTATCCTGTGTACAATCCGTTTACAAAGGGTTCGTTCCTATATATATATATATATATATATATATATATATATATATATATATATATATATATATATATATATATATATATATATATATATTTACACAGCACCACCATTCACTGGCAAAGCCCTATTCAAGGAAGAGCGTTAGAGGGAAGATAAGAAAAAAATTAAAGAAACCTTGCAGGTCCCACCTAACGCAAACTACTTGGGTGAGCACAGACGTGAGCTTTAAAGAAATTAGATTAAATTCGGCAGAAACACAGAGGATGGGAGAGTTCCACAAAACAGTGGTGGCACCACAACGGACAAGCCTGGAGTTGCCAACCGGTACACAAAATTTATGCGGAGACAATGCACCCTTGTACTACGAGGACGACGTAAAGGTGGAGGCATACGAATGGATAGTTCCCTCAAGCATATGACACTAGTAGCTAAAGAAAAGAGAAGGCACCAACGTCACACACATCGTAGAGATAAAGGGTCAAAAGAATTAGAAAGAGTGGAACAGTTTTTACGTCTTTTAGCCTTTGAATCAACCCTATTCAAAAGATGGGTGAAATCTCAACCATTCCAGATATGAAAGTAGCACCGGATGAGGCCCTTGTATAATTGGAGTAACTGCGAAGAAAATTCTCGCAGTCTAAACTATTTCCAATTTGAGGCCGTCTTATTAACCATTATGATTTGAAGTTTCCAAGACTGTTTGTGAAGGCCGAGGATTGTTTATATTGTCAACAGGAGGGAGTGATGAACCATCGAAAGAAATAGAAAAGTTAGGTGTCTTTGAGAGGGAGATTTCAAGCTGTTCTTTTTTTAAAGAGTTGAATTTCACAAGGTTGAGACGACACCACTGGGAAATTCAATCCAGAACTGCAAGAATGGAATCGGAAAGATGAAAACGAAAGGCAACTCTAGATGCAAAGGAAGGAGCAGATTTGAAATGAGTAGAAGAATGAAAGGTAGTCATCGGCATGTGAATGGATAGGGTTAGATGAGCAGTTGAGATCATTAATGAAAAGTAAGAATAGAGTACGAGACAAGACAGAGCCCTGAGGAACACCTCTATTGACAGAAAAAGAAGTTAAATATTCACTGGTTGTCTTGATACTTAGTCCTAGAATTTGAGCTTAGTTTTGATTTCAACCTTTCGTCTGGTATCTTTGGGAAACATATTTTGTTTGAACCTTGAGTGGTCTAAACTTAGAAAATAAGTAAAAATTTTAATTTACTCGTAAGAGCTCTGTATCTTGGAATAACAAACCAGGCTTACTTAATTTTGAATTACTCGAAAGAGTTCTGTAGTTTGTGATGATAAAACAGGATTACTAAATCTTAAATTTCTAGAAAGAGTTCTGTATTAAACGTTACACTAAAATATTAATATTCTCACTCTAAGAATATATCTTCACTTTTATATGAGAATATATCTAATTTGAACTTACGATGTCAAAAATTGCGTAAGTTTTTCTTAAGTACTAAAATGAATGTGCAATCGAAAGCAAAGTTAAATTTGAGTGACTTTTCAATAGCAGAGCTAAAATCAGAATTTGACTGGTTTCAAAACTTCTATACTGAATTCAGGCAATCATAGATAGTTGCTATTTTCGTTCTTTCATGAGTAATAAATCCTGTTTTATAGCATTTTTCCCTTCTCTTCTAGCACCTTTCCAGATTGTTCTCTTATATTTACATTTTTTGAATGGAAGCCGCCATTTCCAATTGTGGATATCTTGGATTTTTGCTTCTCATTTCTTTTATTTATTATATTTCTTGTAGATTTTCGTCCTTTTTATGCTGTTTTTCGAACCCCGGGATAAATATACCTATTTTGGATTTATTTCTTTCCTTAATTTATCCATGCTTCACAATTTCTTGAGCGTTTAAACTTAACACTAAGTCTGATTTGTCTTCCTTTTTTCTTTTACTTATTTCTTTCATTACTGACAATCCTGTTCTTGCTGTTATCGATTTTTCTGTCTATCTTTTCTATACTTTTACTATTTCCTTCTTTCCAGTTCTTTATTTTAGACTCATAGACTTAGAATGTTGATTTGTTTGTCTCACATGCTAATGTTTTCTCTATTCATTTTACTCGTTTTCAAAATTTTCCAAAAATATATTTTTTTTACTTAAATTATCATAAAACCCTACACCAAAATATACCATCACCATAATTTAAAACAATTTTTTCGACAGTAGGTTCTATCACATCCCCCTCTCAAAGTGCTCCATAGGTCTATTAGGAAGTTGAGGTAGTAGGAGGTTTAAAATCTTTTCGTTATCTTCCGATAGAACTCTAGTTTTGTCTATTCTGTATTTTGGCTCTTAGGTTTCATTTCTGTCTAATCTGGTACTGTGAGTTCTTGAAGGTCCTGCTCGCGCGAAATCATCATCATTTTCTGTTATTTTCTCCTAGTATTATAAGGTGTACGATAGTGGTAACCTGTTGCTGATGAGGAACTTGGCATTGGTCAGACTGTCTATCCGGTCTTTCTATTTGCGACCTCCGGGGTCGAACGAGTGATCGTGTCATTTGTTGTTCTAAGGTTGCTCTTAACGGTCTTGGTCCATCTATGGCACAAAAGGACCCCAGGGCCTTTGTTGAGGAAATCATGATGTTGCTTGATTAGTTTCCATTTTATTACAGTTGCTCTAATAAAATGAAGTCCTTCTTTGGTAGAACCTTGAAAAGGTCTAAAGGGATTTGTTCTATTATCCTATCTGGTTATTTTATTCAAGGATTCCATACGGGTTAGGGCTAACGGTCTTGGGGGTCAATTGTTTATCCCAGCAATCAAAAAACTTACTAATAAGGGCTTTCATTTGTTTATTGAAACTAAAACTGCATCTATAAGTGTACATTTTCTTGACCTGATGTGGATCCAATTTTTTGTATAACCTGTTGTTATTATATCCCAATATTCGGGAGAAATGGGACAGTATATATGATTTGAGAGTAGTCATGACTAGTTTTTCTTCTATTATTTTCCTTGTCATTTTGATCCACCAATTGCACCACATCCAAGTAATTATTAGGAACCATAATTTTACAGCCTGTAGTGTTCCATTCTATGTGTTTAGTAAATTTGCAGTGCAAACACATGACCACTATGATATATATTAGTTCAGGATCCTCCAACACATTGTTCTCTAGTACCTTGTCCACTTTATTCAGGGGTGCTATATCGGACTAGATATTTCGGCCTCCAGCTTTCTTCGGTGTTCTGCAGTCCTTCTACACGGCTATCTCCAATGACAACGACCTTTTTTCTTCCCCAATTCATGATCTACAAAGAAAATATATACTTTTACAATCATGAAACTACATTACTATTATTAAAATAAAACATTAGTCTGGAACATGCTCATCTATAGGTGCTGCAAAAAAAATTATTACAATTAAACAAGTTATTTGTCATCAAACTTAAGATATTATTCTGAAGTTCCTCATCATATGCTGAAAGAAACATTATTTAGTTCTAATATCAAAATGTCCAAAGTATTAGGTAAGGTGGTACATTATTACATCTGAACCCATAAGATAAGCTTAAACATATAAATTATGAAATTAAACAATTTATCATTTTATTGCTTACATAATTTTTTAACTTACTAATCATCAAAATTTGACCAGGACATATTTATTATGATTCGTTACTCACCTTAATCTTGTTAATCTCTTTTTTTTCTATGTTATCTTAACCATGAAAATCCAGAAAATTCAAATTCAAACACATTAGATACCATACTGCTTCCTTCCACCTCTACCAGGTCACGCCATATGTGGGAAGTTCTGGCATCTAAGCGATATTCGTTGAGCAGGTTCTAATTACATGATTGGTTTTACCCAATAAGGACTTTTTCCCTTCGAAAATGATCTACAATTTATCGTAAAATGTACGTAATCTTCTTCAGATTTAAAAAGAAAAAAAAAAAAACATGCTCATAAAATCGAAATGTTGATTTTTTTTCCTCATTTTCTGGGAGGTAGGCGATCAAAAATAAGTTATGCTGCCTTTCCTCCCTGAAAATACCCCCCCCCCCAAAAAAAAAAAAAAAAAAAAAGTTTTTAAACGCCTGAAAAAATGAGTTCATAAGGACAGTTTCGGTTTCAGTTGAGAATGGTTCGGGTCTCTTGAGTTTTAATAGTTGAAAGCCTGTGAAACCATTCTAAGTTAACGATCAAAAATTAAGTTTTTAAATTTTTATAACTTTCTTATTAATTGATAGTCTTGATTTTTTTTTAATCCATAAGGATTTGGAACCCTTGATTTTAAATCTGTAATCCCGGTTCTTCTATATACCATTTTCGAGTTAAAGACAGACATACATGCCACGGTAGTTTGTTGTACTTTGAGCCTACAAAAGAAAATTGTCTACTTTGGGGGCGCATATCTTCTCAACTGTAGCAGATAGAAGAATAATACACAGTGACTTCTAAGTCCTAAAAGATACGTACAATTCAAATATTAAATATTTTTTGCGCTCTCTCATGATTTAGAATGTCAAAAACCAAAACATGATTTCGACAAAAAAAAAAAATTTTTTTTTTGAAGGGCCATATCTTCTGAACTGAAGCTTATAGAATCCTAGGATGTCCATATTCTGGATCAGTATGACGAAATCTATTTGCATAAGCTATTTAAACTATATTTAACGTTTAGCTTACCTGACACCAGTTGTACACTTGAAGAACCTGAAAGTTTTTCTTCTAAATATTATTTCAGTGTTTGGACATTCTGAATATGGAGTTCATTATCCGTCTACGATGTGCCATTAAAGACTTAAAAGCGCGTCCACACGAGCCCCGCGCAGCAGGAGGGCCACAGATCTTTGGGACCCACGAAAGAACGAGAGAGACCCTTGTGCAAGTATAAAATGAAATACATAGAGATAAAAGCATAAAAAGAAAGCAGTTATATATATATATATATATATATATATATATATATATATATATATATATATATATATATATATATATATATATATATATATATATATATATATATATATATATATATTAACTGCTTTTATATCTCCTCCGGTGGGCAAAGGCCGGAGGCCCACCGAATTCCACCGGAGTTGGAAAAGCACTATTCTGGTTGATGGTGACCGACGTGTCCAGATACACGGCGTTTGAAAGTATGCAATTCAAAGGAAGTTGGGAAAACAGATAAAGGAAGTGTGTTCCAGACTTTACCAGTAGAGTATGTGTAAGATTGAGCATAGCGGTTAAGTCGGGTCTGAGAATTGGACAGAGAAAGGATGAGATTTATGTAGATAGGCGTGTCGCGCTAGCTCTTCTCAGTAGAGGAGGTATGCGATGATAGAGTTCAGAAGAGCAGTGTCCGTTATAATAGCGATAGTAAAGAGAGAGTGAAGCAACAATTCGCCAGGCAGAAAGTGATTGGAGAGTTAGAGCAGGAGCTTTTGTATCCCAAATTGCACAGCACAAATTACGCTTACGGGGTTAGTAATTATAATGCAGTAATGTCACATGTTTAATTTTCAGTACATAATAATAATAAAAAACTGCAGCTTCACCGCTATCAGGAGCTTCTCAGCGTGTGGATCTTGGTTTGCCACTTTTGTAAATATATAGTGACCGTGAACAGCCGAAGCCAATACATTAATCCCTGATCCCGAAAAAAATCGTAATCCCGATCCCGAATAATTTTCAGTCCCTACAATCGCTGTACCGAAAGAGGGAAGTTTAGAAATCAAAGCTTTGTGTCAACTTTATCGAAGGCTTTCGATTTGTCCAGTGCGACAGAAAAGTATTCACGGAAATGCCGAAGAGCGGAGGACCAAGAGTCTGAGAGAAGGGAAAGATGATCACCAGTAGAGCGTTTATTACAAAAGCCATACTGGCGATCCGAGATAAGGTTAGAAGAATTGAGATGTTTCCAAATCTTCCTGTTAAGGATAGATTCGAAAACTTTAGAAAGAATGGAGGTCAAATGTGACGGTAGTTGGAGGGTTAAGGGGGTTCCCCCTTCGCCACAGGCTGAATGAGAGCACGTTTCCAGCAAGAAGGGAAGGTTGAAGTAGAAAAACAGACGAAATAGTTTATATATATATATATATATATATATATATATATATATATATATATATATATATATATATATATATATATATATATATATATATATATATATATATATATATATATATATAAAATTTTAAATCAAAGTCGGTCGCAGTAAGGAAAAATCAGATAAAATATTTGTGAAGCACTCGCTAATTTGGCGAGAGTATTTTATAAATGTCGTATATGGTTTGTCTTTTCACCCTAAACTAGTTCGCCAACCTAACCTTGACTTTTTTTTAGGGTAAATGTAGGCCTAAAGGGGCGGGGCTCTCACACTGGCAAAAATTTCGCCCAAAATTTTGAGCATATATTGAGCTTATTTTTGTACAAAATATTATATGGTCGTGGACCCCTCACACTTCACAAAAATATTGCACAAAATTTCAGTGCCGACTAAACATTCGTGATGGAAGCAGGGCGCATCGCGTTGTACTCAGCCATAGCCGCATACGTTTCTTTGCCCAGGGCAAACCCGGTGGTTGAAAGTAGCGTAGTTGTATTATGTGTAGTGTTGAAGAGTCTTTAAATAATAAGAAGAAAAGAGTGTGGGTCAGGAATTATTTGAAGCGACCGACCCATGGTCATCGTAACCTACTTCGCGAACTGGGCTTGGAACCTACACTTTATCAAAATTTCCTGAGGATGAATGAAGAGGTGTTTGAGCAACTGTTGAGTATGGTTTGCCCTTAGATTGAGAAACGTGATACACGAATGAGGACAGCGATTTCGCCAACTGAAAGGTTGAGTCTCACTCTGCGCTTCCTAGCATCTGGAAATGGCTTTGAGGACCTGAAATTTTCATCGTTCATTGCTCCGACCACTATCGGTGAAATCGTTATGGAGACATGCGAGGCACTTTGCACATGTTTAAAGGATTATATAAAGGTAAGAAAACTGCAAGTATTAAAACTAAAAAACGTGTAATTACATAGGTAGGCACTATATGAAATCGTATTATACGAGTACACATTATTCATACATGTATACTAGGTACGTAATAGCATAATCAGTAAGTTGTACTGTGGTAGTTAAGAAATCGTACCAACTTAAAATATAATAGGTATATAAAATGAACATGACTTGCATATAAAACAATGTGGGGAAAAGTGTGAAAAAAACTGGTTCGATTGTCCTAGTTCATTGGCAACTGGAAAAGTATGAACGCGTATCTTCATGTCGTCCTAGTTGGGATGGTTCTTTTAACTGTTCATTATCGTTATCATTGCGAACAACAAAATTTAATATTCTGGTGGGATGAGGATCGTACAAGTTATTGAAGGCTTCATAAATTGATGATGGTTCTGACGTGCTGATCTCAGTCGATCTAGAGTGGGAACTGAGGGGAGTGCTTAATGTTTCACGCATTGGTTGATTGATGACCACTGAATGGCGGTGTAGTGTACCCATTTGTCCTTCAAACAAAATTTCATTTATGAATTTTTTGGCGTACACCTGCTGGTCAGGTGCCATAACCTCGAGCTCTTTTGCCCAAGCTGTAGCAATATGATCATGAGCAGAGGCAGGTTATCGAAGTCGTGAGCATGCTAGTTCAAGAAGCTCATTAGCTGTCTGTTGGTTATTAATATCAACGTTTTTCTTTTTCGATTTCTGTGACCGCGGCAGATTGGAAGAGGAGGCACCCTGGTTAATCTGCTGAGTCTGGCCTGAGAGGCTGGATGGCTCGATGTCCTCATTTTCCTCAGTATCTTGAGAAACAGAATCCTGAAACAAAAACTTGATCTGGTTATATTGAATTTTAAAAAATAAGTAAACAGCAAATAGTTTCTCAGAAGCATTTAAAACGATTTCCTATTCAAAACTTTGGAGTTCCTGAAAATAGCATATAATTTTTTAAAAGTCACCGTTCCTCGTCACGGCTAAATAAAATCTACAAAAAAGACAATTGAAACATGTTTTATTCTTCGAACTAGTTGCTACTTATAAACAATAACTAGTATGTATGTTGCTAATCTCAATACATTGGAGGAGAAATGATTTTTCCTCTTCTTTCCTCCCTGGTTTCACTGTCTTTGCAGCTGGTTCACTCATGTTAACGCGGCGACACCTCCAAAAAGACTGATGAAATATTGCGCAATATTTTGTCAGCCCCCTCACACTGCGCTCTCATGCTACAAAATATTGACAGGTCCGCAAAAATTTTCTAAACTTTCAGAAAACTTTCGAACACCCCACAAAATATTGAATACCCCTTTTTTTGCACAATATTTGTCCTCACACTCTCAACATTTCTAAAGCTTCGCAATAAGTCATTAAAACGTTAAATGAAAAACTTGTCGGAATCGGTTTATTTAAAAAAAAAAATGTAATAATATATATATATATATATATATATATATATATATATATATATATATATATATATATATATATATATATATATATATATATATATATATATATATATATATATATATATATATATAATATATATAATTATTCTTTAAAACCTCATTAATGATATAATAAAAATTAAAACTGATAAAAAAAGACTTAACAAGTAGATTAAAAAAAAAAAAGATAAAGAAGGTTAAAAAGTCGTTAACGTTTCAGAGCGAAACACCCGGCTCCCTGGTCAGTACTCTTTTACGTAGAGAAGGTTGAAACATTTGCCACCTTTTAACCTTCTTTGTTACGTCTATTTTAATCTATTTGTTCCGTCTTTTTTTGAGATGTTTTAATTTTTATTCTTTTATTAAAGTAGTTTTAAAGAATATTGATATTATGCAGATTACGAGCTGTTTAGTTTTTCTAAATACTAGTTATATATATATATATATATATATATATATATATATATATATATATATATATATATATATATATATATATATATATATATATATATATATATATATATATATATATATATATATATATATATATATATATATATATATATATATATATATATATATATATATATATATATATATATATATATATATATATATATATATATATATATATATAATACGAGTAAAATTGTTCCTGTGAAAACACATCGAGCATTTTTCACGACAAAATATGACATAATTTTTTCAGTCTAAATGATATCCAACAGTATTTCATTCATTCATCGGTCATTGTGTTGAGCAAGGAGCAAGTGCCTTTAAAAATGCATCATTTTTTACCCATGAAAAATTTAAATTTTGAAGTGGAGGGCCATCATAAAACTCCTTTTTTAAGCTTGTATGGACAGCTTCACAAATCATTGAGGCTTTGCCAAAAAAAAAGTTATCACATTTCACAGCTAAGCCCCGATCTTGTTCCATTTCACTTCTATTTGTTTCCAAAACTGAAAGACTACCTCAATGGTACCCCGATTCGAGAGAGTGGACCAAACAAAATGTGCCATTTTAGATTGGGCTAAAACGAGAGGTGAAACATTCTTCAGAAAGAAGTTAAACGTATGGAAACACCGCTTTCATAAGTGTATTTATTGACTTTGTGGGAGAATATGTTGCAAAATAACTTTATGCATTTTTAATTAAGTATTTTTTCTGCGAACTTTTTTACTTTCCCTCATATATATATATATATATATATATATTATATATATATATATATATATATATATATATATATATATATATATATATATATATATATATATATATTTACCATATGTTGCGTAATTTAATTTATCCAACAAAATGTACAAATATATACAGCAGGAAATCAGTATAACAACATCAGATAAAAACAGGTAAGAAAATTACTTTCAAGAATCTATTACTAATTTTTCTGAAACACAGTAAAAAAAAAAAAGTTTTAGTTTAAAACGCAAAGCACCAATTAATATATATAAACCCTTATAACCTTATGTTAAATTTGCAAAACTTCCTTTTTAAACTTACGAAATCCCTACAATTGTTACCTTTGATTGATAGTAAGATATATCACTTTAGAACCTACTTACAACGCTTTAAAATTCTGTAACTATTTATCATTTAAAAGTGTTTTTTATTTCGTATAACGGTTCCTTTTCTCTTTTATTTATTATATTTCTCTTTTGTGTAGGTCTCTCTGCCATAGCTATACTGAGCTGTTCACCCCTGCTTCCTGCTTCCTGCTATAGCAGCGGATCATCAGGCCTAGGTTGCTGCTCACCAGGTAATTGTTTAATATAACATCCTTATATATATATATATATATATATATATATATATATATATATATATATATATATATATATATATATATATATATATATATATATATATATATATATATATATATATATATATATATATATATATATATATATATATATATATATATATTATATATATTAAAATATTTAAAATATTATATATATTCTATTCCCATATATTATAATATAAAAAATATTTAAAATATTTTAATCCAGATATATATTATATATATATATATATATATATATATATATATATATATATATATATATATATATATATATATATATATATATATATATATATATATATATATATATATATATATATATATATATATATATATATATATATATATATATATATATATATATATATGCTTTTTAATAGATATTCTATTATATACCTTAGTTGCAGAAACCAGCAAGGTTAGTAATAAGAAAATTATTAATCTAACAAAACATTTTTAACCTTTGGACGATGGTCAGTGAATTCTGTGACAATATTTATGACGTAAATATTGTGGCAAATATCCTATTGACAAATTTATTGTATTAAGCATTTCCAGCAAGGTTTTCATTTCCTATGTTTCACAATTATTTGTTGCATGAAAAAAACAATTACTTCCATAGCCTATTTGCTTGGTGTAAGTAACCAATGTGTATTTATTACTTCCATAGCTATTTGCTACGTGTAACTATTGTGTATTTGTTACGCCCATAGCCTATTTGCTAGGTGTAACCAATGTGTATTTATTACTTCCATAGCTATTTGCGAGGTGTAATCAATGTGTATTTCCATAGCCTATTTGCTTATAAGAACCTTGTCATTACCTATTGGGTTTTCACTATGGTATATATATATATATATATATATATATATATATATATATATATATATATATATATATATATATATATATATATATATATATATATATATATATATATATATATATATATACTTTTTTTCTCACCAGACGCGTAGTTAGGGCATAGCCCTGTCTCTCGCGATGCATCTCCAGACATCTGTCCATATACAGTCCCCTCTCTTCAACCTCCTCCAGAGTCACTCCCCTTCTGGCGATAGCTTCGGCCACTCCATCCCTCCACCGTCTCCTAGGTCTTTCAGCTGGTCTCCTTCCCTCCGGCTGCCAATTGTAAAATCTTGCCGGATTTCTCGTGTCATTCATCCTTTTCATATGTCCGTACCAGCTCAGATGCCGCCTCTCCGCCACTTCACTCCACGACTCGACATCAAGCTCTCTCCTTATATTTGCACTCCTCATTCTGTCCAACCTAGTCACTCTCCTTATCAGGCACAGTGCTCTCATTTCCGCCGCCTCCACTCTGCTTCTGGTAGTCAAAGTCCAAGCCTCAGATCCATACATCAGAACAGGTCTTAGTATCGATGTATATATCAGGGTTTTCACCTTTCTTGGTATATGCCTGTCCTTTAACAGAGGGTACATCCGTCTCAACACCCCAGAGAACTTCTCGATTCTGCCTTCTATCTCCTGCGCCATCTCCCCATCAGAGTTCACAGTCACCCCTAAAGTAGTTGAACTTCTGTGTCTCCGCTAACCTCACCCCATCCAACATTACCACAACCTCCTCCTGTCCCCTCGCAATTCTCATCACCTCCGTTTTACCCTTATTTATCTTCATCCCCTCTCTTCTGAACACCTCTCCCCACCTTTCCATTACCTGCTGCAAAGTCTCTCTGTTCCTTGTCGCAACCGCTATATCATCGGCATACACCAAAACTACACCGAGCTCGTCTCCCACATCTACTTCCCTGATGCACCTGTCCATATATATAATTAAAAGCAGAGGTGACATCACTCCATCTTGTCTCACTCCAGATCTCACAGGAAACCTTTCACCTATGCCATGTGCCGTTCTCACTGCACTTTCGCTGGTTTCATACATTCCTTGTATCACCCTAATCAATTTTGGAACCACCTCGTAAAAAGGATCCCTAAGTGTTTCCCACAATTTCTCTCTAGGTACGGTGTCAAAAGCCTTCTCTAGATCTATAAATGCAATATACATTTCCTTAGCCCACTCCCAGTTCTTTTCAATAAGCAACTTCAGACTGAAAATTAAATCAGTTGTTCCTCGGCCTGATCTGAAGCCGTGTTGTGCTTGGTTTAATTTTTCCTCCACACTTACTTTCAATCTCCCCTCCAAAATTCTTTCAAATATTTTACTCACATGGGGGATGAGGGATATCGCTCTATAATTTGCACATTCACTCTTATCCCCTTTTTTAAAAATAGGGCATATTATTGCTCTACCCCAATCAGATGGTATTCTTTCTTCTCTCCATAATCCGTTAAAGAGTCTCAGTAGCCACTGAGCCACGTCGTCTCCTACCTTACATATCTCAGAAGGCAGCTCGTCACATCCCGGGCTCTTTCCATTTTTCATATTCCTGATAGCTCTCTTAACCTCCTCTATCGTTATTTGGTGTTGTCCATACTCTTGGTCTATCTCTTCCCTCACTTCTCCATCATCCACCACTGCATCCTGACCATCATACAATTCCGAAAAATATTCCGTCCATCTGCTCATAACTTCCACTTGCTCTATCACCAATATTCCATCCTTATTCTTAATGGAACGAGTCACCCCCGGGTTTCGTCCCTTATATGTTTTCGCCATATTATATATCAACTTTCTAGTTCCGTGCATTTCCTCCCTTAGTTGTTCGCCGACTCCTTCCCAAGACTCATCTTTTGCGTTTCTCTTCACTTCCTCTGCTGTTTCTAAAGGCCACTTATTCGCGTCTGCTTTCTGGATCTCTTCTCTTCATCCATCTTCTAAACGCTTAATTTTTCGTCTTTATTACCTCTCACTTCTTCATTCCACCATATGGTCTTTTTCTTCCTTGTTCCCATCCTTTTAACTCCCAACGTTTCCCTGGCACATTCCCATACCTTATCTCTAAACATTTTCCATTCGTCCTCCACTCACTTGAATTCTTCAGGGTAAGTAGGTTTACAATCCGCTAACCTAATCCTAAGCAGTTTTTTTATTTCCGCCTCCTTCAGTTTTTCTACGGCCAACCTCTCACTACATATAGGTCTTAAAATCCGGGGTTTCCTTAGTTTGAACTTACCCAATACTAACCAATGGTCCGAGTCCAAAGATACCGATGGTATACTCGTAACATCTCTCACTATTCTTTTGTCATTTACCAGAAACATGTCGATCATTGATTTATCCACATACCTTCCTTCTACACTATTCCATCGAAACCAAGTGAATTTTTTGGGATTCTCTGTGTGCATAAAAGGTGTTCATAACAGCTAAATCATTTCCCACACAGTAATCCAACAGTCTCTCCCCTTCAGGATTTCTTTCTCCCACATTATACGCTCCAACTACTGTCTCCAACTCCTTCTCTGTCTCTTCCCATGTGAGATTTAAAATGTCCCATGAGAAATTTCAGCTCTACATTTATACTATCATACAGGTCTTGTAATTGTTCATAAAATTCTGCCTTCTCATCCTGTGGTCTCCCTTGGTGTGGTGCATGCACTTGTATCAAACATATTCTTCTTTCTTCCAGTTTTAACACCACTGCCATCATCCTATCGTTTCTGTAATCCACTCTCTCAACACTTTCTGCCAGTTCCGGTGACAGCACCACAGCTACCCCGTTTTTCTTTTCCAACTCCCTGCCCACGAACATCATTCTGTAATCCTGATGGAAAACCTCGGTCTCCATTCACCAGTCAACCGCATCTCACAAATTCCAAAAACATCCAGTTTCCGCGCCCCCATCAACTCCACCACCTTTTCCTTCATAGTACTAACATTTATGGTTCCGAAGCTCATTTTCGTGATCCATTATCATACCGTGTCAAACATCGAAAAGATCCGTCCGAATTCCGAGGCCTCGCTTGCGCAACTTGAGCTAATTTCATCCACTGCCGGCTAGCTAGGCCTGTCGCAGCTTAATCTGAATCGCCACCTAGTATCTTCCAAACCACTATAGTCTCCCAATTAGGTTACAGGGCTTCCCAACATTCCCCAGACAGTGATTAAGTTGACTTAAGCCGCTGCACCTCTTCAAGGTTAGACGGTTCCTTGCCATGATAGGTTGGGCCTCATGGCCGCAGCGGGATATATATATATATATATATATATATATATATATATATATATATATATATATATATATATATATATATATATATATATATATATATATATATATATATATATATATATATATATATATATATATATGCTAATATAAGTTCCAATAACAATACATATATAAACCTATTTACGTAATTTTATGGGTAAATATGAGTTTTTTGAGTCCCAGTACCAAATAAGTAATAATAATAATAATAATAAAAAAATACTATATTAATTAGTTAACATTTATTTAACATTTAGTTAACATTTTTGAGTCCCAGTACCAAATAAGCAAATGTAATAATATATTAATTAGTTAACATTTATAATATCAAAATTAATATTCATTTTAAAGGTATAATTAGTTAATAATATAATGTTAATAATAAACATTCACAGTTCATTTCTACAAAAAATATTATTTTCAAATAACATCATTCCATATGTATATATATATATATATATATATATATATATATATATATATATATATATATATATATATATATATATATATATATATATATATATATATATATATATATATATTAGGGATGGAGTGAAGTATCGGTATCGGTATCGGCAAGTATCGGCATATTTTCCGATACCGGTATCGGTATCGGTATCGGCCTTTTCAGTATCGGTATCGGCAAAATTTTTGGATAAGAGTAAAGTATCGGTATTGGTATCGGTATCGGTATCGGTAGTAGTATCGGCATATTTTCCGATACCGATACCGGTATCGGTATCTGGTAATTTTTAGGTATCGGTATCGGTAAAAATTTTGGTATCGCTCCATCCCTATATATATATATATATATATATATATATATATATATATATATATATATATATATATATATATATATATATATATATATATATATATATATATATATATATATATATATATATATATATATCTTTCGGTGAGCAAACACCAAGAGGCCTAAATAAAATTCCACCAGGGTTTTGTATAATCAAAAATCAGGGTTAAATTAAAGGCCGACAAGTCCCAATACAAGACATTTGAAAGTGTCCCAAGGAAGTAGTGAAAATAGATAGTTAAAGGGAGTGTTTACCAATGGGGCAATGCCCGTGAGATCTGAACTTTTAGATAAAAAGAAAATACGATCGAGCGTAGTGGTTTGTTCAAGGTAGAAAACTGGACAGAGAAGGGATGAGACTGTGTCGAAAGACGTATCACCCTAGTCCTCTTTGGAGGAGGTATGCGACTGGGAAGCTCAGAAGAGCATTGTTTGTTGAAATAAGTGATACAAACAGTGACGCAACAATTCAACAGGCAGAAAGAAACTAGAGTGAGTTATTGAGAGCGAAAGAGTAGATAATTAAAAAGAAACACTAAACTTCAAATGTGTATGGCATTCTTCATATTATTTTAGTTTTATATATGAAGATATAAGTCAAGTTAAAGATAAACTTCCTCATCTACTTCTCGAAGGAATAAATATTCCATAATAGCCTTTTAAATATGTTAGACACTAATTTAAGGGGCTAACAACATCCCTATGTAAAAAGAAAGCAACTAGAGTGGTAGGAAGAAATTCTGAAGGCGCCTCAGAATACCCAACTTCTTCGAAGCTTGTTTTGAAAGAGAAATGATACGATCTTTCTATGAAAGATTAAATGAATAAGAAACTCTTAAGAATATATAAGACAAAAAAATGTTTCAGTCACGTGTTTTCGAAGATCGTACAGTTGTGTGGAAGATTATGTCGAATAGAAAGATGAAGAAACGAAGATTTTTGAAACATTGAACACGACCATGTTTACCATGCCCCAATTAGAAATTGGAAGATCAGAATGTAGATACTCCAAGGCCACCCTCCTTGATTAAGTTATTTCCTCTTGGGCGACTTGTCTTTCAAACCATATATATATATATATATATATATATATATATATATATATATATATATATATATATATATATATATATATATATATATATATATATATATATATATATATATATATATATATATATATATATATATATATATATATATATATATATATATATATATATACGCCTTTGCCTTCTTTTGGAGTGATTATTGTGTCGTTACAAACGGTTCTTTGAAGTGTTACAAATCGCATAAAAAGAGTCGATTTTTTATGACGTAAAGGCGTACATTCCAAATTCTTTTTCTTCAAATAAAGCTTATAAACATCGATTTAACTCTTGTTCTTGGGCTAATCTTCGGACGGACGCTGCCTTCAGGAGGGAACATTGTGTTCAAAATCAACAAATCCCATTCTGTTTGCTAATTACGTATTTAAATTGACCCTGGTTTGGTTTTTCACAAGTCAGTTCTAATTTGGTAGACCTATTATCTCTACCTCTTGGATATATATATATATATATATATATATATATA
Organism: Armadillidium nasatum; assembly: GCA_009176605.1. Lineage (NCBI taxonomy): Eukaryota > Metazoa > Arthropoda > Malacostraca > Isopoda > Armadillidiidae > Armadillidium > Armadillidium nasatum. Next base: position 12,503 of record SEYY01024044.1, on the reverse strand, counting down.
TATATATATATATATATATATATATATATATATATATATATATATATATATATATATATATATATATATATATATATATATATACTTCCTTTGACTTGTATCGGGTCACGTCGACCATTAGCGACCAGATTTCCGACCCTTCCCCAACTCTGGTGAATATTGGACGCCTCTGGCCTTTCCCCATCAGAGGAGACTATATATATATATATATATATATATATATATATATATATATATATATATATATATATATATATATATATATATATATATATATATATATATATATATATATATATATATATATATATATATATATATATATTACTTGCTTCAAATTACCAGTTTACACTTTATAATATTTACTCAAATATTTCCTTTTAGCTTCTTCCCAGTATTGACTAGCCTCTTCCAATGTATTGTAGGAGAGGCACTTATTGTATATCTTTTTCACTTGTTCCTCGTCACCTTTTGATAATAAATTTAGGACAATTGATAGTGTTTCATCATTTAAACCGGAACCATATAAGATGTTCCAGGGCGGTTCATTTTTCCTATCGCCATATAATTTTAAAGAATCTAATGATATATCACTAAATATGGGCAAGAAATCTGGTTTTATGGTTCCTCCGTAACAGGTTAAAAAGGTTTTACTAAATTCTTCGTAAGAAACGTCTTTAGATTCAAAAAGAAATTTGAAGAGTAAACTAAAGTTCTTAGTTCGTAATTTCACAGAATTGACAAAATCTATACTGGTTTCTTCGATACCAAGTAAGAATTTTAAATAATTTCTCTTGAATGCTAAGCTCATTCTTAGTTGCATTCTCAAAGTTTCAAATTCGATAGTGTTATCAAACATCAATTTTAAAGAATCTTTTTCGTCTAGTAAACTCCTACATACTGGGAATCTCAAAATAAAATCTCTATGTTTGACAATAATTTCTTTTAGCCTATCCGTTTGGAAGCAGATGAGTGTATCTAAGACAATAGGCCAATCTGGATTTTCGTCTTTGTACATCAGTTTCATATAAACATCAAAAAATTCTTCAGGAGCTTTTGAAACTTCGAATAAATTCAAACTTGGATAATCTAATTTTCTATTGAATTTAGTAATTAATTTTGCAGCAATTTTCCAGTATTTATTAAATATTACTGAATCTAGTTTCAAACACTGATCTAAACACTCCCGGTCAAAATATTCATTTTCTTTTTCCTTTCCCAAAATATACTCCAAGAGTTTAAGATAAACTTCTGCATCTATTCCTCGAAGTAAAAAGTATTTCAGGTTAATGCCTTTTAAACTATTAACAAAAAATGGTTCAAATATTAACTCCACATCTTTGTTCATAAGATTATGGAGTATAAGAAATCTTTTATGTTGTAATGCATAATAGAAACAGTTCCTTCCCAAAATATCTACTGTAGATAAAGACTCCTTATTTAAACTAGTTACAAATTCCTCGTCGCCACTCGTAATGGATTCAAAGATTTTATATCTTTGGGATTTCTTGATTACATGGGTGTCAAATATATATAAAATGAATCTATTTCCTCGTTCAAGTAGAATACTCATAACTGATTCCAAAACCTTTTTATTGATGCACTTCTCTGCAATGGAAACTAAAAGATCAGCGATATAATATTCTGCAAACGTTTCATGTATAAATGTGCAGACACTGCTGCTCTCGTAAATAAGGCCAATCCTTTTCAACATCTCGATACTTTCGTCAGAAAGTTCTGTGTTCACCGCTTCTGATAATATATGGGCTCGCTCGGGTGAAATTATTTCACTATTTCTTAAAGCGAATACTTGATACTTTTTCTCGTAAATATTTTTAACCTCATTTTGCAATATATTTTCAGTCTTGACCTTTTCGGTAAAGAAAACGTTAAACTTACTTGATATGAAGTTTTCAAATAACTGATCTAGACTGATATCTGTCTGAAAAACTGGAGGTTTCATTGCTTCATTTATATACGCGTGAGCAAACATGTATGTCAGTAAAGGAACTCCTAATAAATCTCTTTCACTGTTAGTGATAGCATGTTTAAAATTTTTGACAAAATTATAGGCATTTTTCTCAATAATATTAACTTGAGATGTGTTATGATAGGTTTTCCATTCATTAATGACAAGATTAATTTGTTCATCTTCACTAATGTCTTTAATTTCAAAGGCGACACATCCCAGAACACTTTCAATCTGGCTCACACAATGAGGTCTACTTGTTATCCATATTTGCTTTGTCAGGTTTTCATTTTTCAAGAACTTTAGAAGCCCCAGGATTTTTTCATGTTTACTAGAATTATGAATTTCGTCAAACCCATCAAACAATAAAATCAAGCGATTATTAAATAAAAAAAAACTCAAAACGGTTTTTGAAAAATCATTTTCACAATTTTCAATTTCAGCCAAAAAGTCAATGACATTTTTCGTGTTAGTAAATTTATCATATTTATCAAGATATTTTTGACAATTATTAAGAGGAATCGGAATGACCCAAAATCTATCCACACTTAAATTTTTTAGGTCAATTGAAAGGTGCTTCAAGGAGTACTGACTTTCCACTTCCAGGATCACCAGTTATTATAAAAAGATTTTCACTTTCAACAAATTCAGTACTGGTAGAGAGTAATTCTTTTGTTATATTTAATTCATTAATAAAATCTGGAAACGAAGATTCGTATTTAAAATCTTTTCCAAGAAATGTTATCCAATGGACTGTTCTTTTAGCAATGTCATTTCTATGGTTAGTACAGAAATTCATAAAGAATTTAGAATTAAAAGTTTGTTTAGTATAATAATAATTATGGTTTTCATCAAACAATTGTAAATCGTTTAAATTTACAGGAAGTGAATGTAACTTACCAAAATCTTTGGTATCAAATTCTTCATGAATGGTAACAATAATGATATCTTGAGATTGTTGATCTATTAGTGAATTAATATTAACTCTTTTACTCTGAACAAGAGTTCTAGGTATATAAAATGAACCGTAGACCTTATCAATACTTTCTCCAACTTTCATGATTGCATTTGTCGTAAAACTATACATAAAAATTTCTGGTTCGATAATTTCACTTCCAGAACAAATATCAGAAATTTTAACCTCTCTGTTTTGAAATAAGATTGTTAAATTTTTAATGTTGCTAATTAATTTTTCTTCAGTGATCCACTTTCTGTAATTTAACCTTGACTCAAAATGAACGAAAGACAACACTCCTTCATTATGCCACGTGTCCATAAAATTGTTAAACTCCTTATACAGTAACTTTTGATCTTCATTTCTAGTTATAATTTTACTCATCTCATCAGAAATAAGACTTTTAAAATTGTTTTGATGCACTGCAAAAGTTAATAAATTTAGAAATTTTAAAATATTTTCATCAATTTCTGTAGCATCAACTTCACCTGATGGAAATATTTCTGTACATGTTTCTATATCATCAGAAAATCCAGTAAATCGAATTTCTCTATCCTTTAAGAATTCGATGATCACACTTTCTCCTTTTTCCAATATAAAATTTAAAGAAGTTTCAAAATTTTCAACTTTTAAAGGAGAATTATAAAATTTAAGGAGTTCTTCAATTTCTTTACTTTTTCTATATTTAAAATTTTCACAAAATATCTTTATATCTTTAAAAAAAAAGTGTCGAAAATTTCTAATTTCAGATTTACTTTTGGAGCTTTCAGTAAGGAATGTTTCTCTCACTTTTCTTGCATCAAGATCAATCACTTCTTCTCTAATAAATTTAATTAATTTTCCAATTTTTTTTTTACCATGAATGTTTGACTTTATATCGAAAGGTTTTTGTAGCATTACGGACAGTACAAGGTCCTTCAGACAATTTTTTAATGGTTTTCTGTTCAGTAATTGTAGATATACTGATTGTTTTATCTCTTAAAAATTCAATAAATCCTTCAATATTCTTATCTGTAGGGAAAGGAACATCTCAATTCCTTTGATTTTGTTTTTTTTGTACTAGGAAAATTTTTCTGAAATTCAAATAATGAATCGAAAAATTCGTTCCTAAAATTATCGAGTTCTTTGTTTACATTTTTCAATTGTGGATCTAAAAAAGAAGTTTTAAATTTGTTTCTCTCCACATCAATCACATGATCCAAAAGCATCTCTGAAAATTTATGGATTAAACTATATGAATCATCATTAATCAGAGACCCTAAACATATTTGTTTGTTCAGCATAACATAGTGACTCAATTCATTGGCTAACCTTTTTCTTTCTGACAGAAATTGTTCATGAAATATTTCACGTCTTTCCTTTTCATTTATGGAGAGTTTATAAAGCTTTCCAGAGTTTCGAAACAGTCCTTCGTTCGGTATCTCTCTCTTGGAAATACATTCTAGAGCATCTTCTATTCCAGCATTGGTATAAAAAATCAAATCTTCAAGTTCAGTCTCTTTAAGGTCTTTGTCACTAGATAGGGAACTTTGAGATTTTGTATAATAATCAAAATAATAAGGCAAACCAAAATAACTTTTAGAATTCAATTTCAAATCCTGAAAAGTTAATTTTTTTAGTCTCATCATTCAAATGTTTTAGTTGAATTAAAGAATATTTTGTTTTACCATCATCACAACAATCATAAGCAAACAAAAAATCATCAAATTTTCCAGTTCCTTTCTTCTCTCTTGTAAATCTGAAATTTCTGAAATTTTCCCTTTGACAAATGAGACGAAATAAAAGAAACTTTCCAAAATCAGTTTCAAACACTTTGCCGTGCCAACCTTTGTCAACAGTTTCTCCACTTACATGAAGATGAAATTTTTCGCATTCCATTTCCTGAATATAATATATATATATATATATATATATATATATATATATATATATATATATATATATATATATATATATATATATATATATATATATATATATATATATATATATATATATATATATATATATTATATATATATATATATATGAAGAGAATTGCAAAGAACATGCAGAGCATTCTATATATGATATAATGATCAAATTTAAGAATCTTCTTATTAATGATATAAAATTCAAATACTATTGTGACTTTATTAAGATAAACTTATAAAATAACGTTTCGGCCTTTTTGGCCTTCATCATAATTAACCTGAAAATATTAAATGGCACAATAAAGTTATAAAAGTCAAAATGGATCTACTACATATATAACAAAATAAAAATAAACAAAAATAAATAAAAATAAATAATAATAAAAAAAAAAAAAAAAAAAAAAAAAAAAAAAAAAATAAAAAAAAAAAAAAAATAATAAATATATATATATATATATATATATATATATATATATATATATATATATATATATATATATATATATATATATATATATATATATATATATATATATATATATATATATATATATATATATATATATATATATATATATATATATATATATATATATATATATATATATATATATATATATATATATATATATATATATATATATATATATATATATATATATATATATATATATATATATAATTAAGGCTTGGGTCATAGGACAAGGACTAATTCTTGAGTACTTGCACTTTACCTTTCGAAAATCAAAAGTTCTTATACTTGTACCTGATCTTAATGTACTTTTGAAAAAATCAAGTACTTTTAAGTACAAGATAAATTTAAAAGTAAAAATACTAAATATTATTTATAACGAAAAGATAACAAAAACACTGTCTGATTATCATTTCTAAGGTTTTTCATAAAAGCTTTTGAATTTTGATTAATCTAATTATAATTATTATTACTAAATTTTAATTCGCAAATTTTCAGTAGATTTTCTCAAGTGACGGAGATCTTATAACGAGGGGAAGATTAAATGAAGATGATGGTAGAGTTCCATAAAACAGAGGTGGTTGGAAAGTGGGCATAACCCATCCAGATTGGCAAAACTAGAAACAGAAATATAAAATTGTGAAACAACTCTAGATGGTAAAGAAAGAACAGATTTGAAATGAGTGAAAGAATGGAGAGTTGAGTAATCAGCATAAGAACGAAAGAAATAATAATAAAAATAATATTCTGAAAGGATCATTGATGAAAAGTAGTAGTAGAACTGAAAATAGATCTGAAACTTAGATAACACCACAGTTAAGAGGATACTCCATCTACATATGCCAATATGAAATGAATTAAAAGAAAACTAGACATGAGCAAGCAAAGAGGAGAAGGAAATACAAAGAATGGGAGCTTAGTGAGTACTGACCTATGTAATACCATGTCAAAAGCTCTGGATATGTCAAGCGCCACCACAATACTACCCATAAGGTCGATTCATCTGACTTGTATTGGCCGGCAGTCTAATCCGTATAAGTAGTGCACTACTTTCTACACTTTCTGACATTTTCATGTCATTTACAAAAGATTTGGCGATGCCTCATGCCTATGAATATTCAATCTATTGACTTCCCTTCTTACTGCTTTTGTGCTGACAGTTTGCAAGACTGGTATTTAGCTTAGAAGCAAGTTTTGCTGCTGCTGTTTTCTTATTTTGGTCACAATACTCCGCAGTGCTATTCTGTCTTGTCTGTCACCCAACTTCGACTTGCATCAACGCTGGTGTTAAAAGGATGGTGTTTTCGAGAAGCACAATATGGGCTCATAACCTTGGACACGGTATCTGGGAACCAACAATTTCCTCTCTTTCAAATTCTGTAAGCCTGGATATACTTCACTTGTACCTGTACAGAATGTTGACTACAAATCAATTGGCACTATCTACTGACGTTAAAAGATTATCTATCACGTTACACACGAGTGCCAGTGACGCCACTTCGATTTCGAGTAGTTGATGTCTGTCATATTTACTCATTCTTTCTTCCTCCTGTTTCCATATTTTTTTCAACCTCTATATATTGTGAAAAAACTTTTAAAAATTTTCATGTTTGTAGTTATGCAAATAATTTAATAAATTTCGAATGCATATTATATTTATTCAACATGAAAAACCAAAATACATGATAGAACATATTGTATATTTTAATAAAATTTGAAAATTGTAATTCTAATAATTAAGAATTTTATTTTTACCGGATATCTAACAAGATAGAAATTGATATCCTGCCCATCCGTATATATATATATATATATATATATATATATATATATATATATATATATATATATATATATATATATATATATATATATATATATATATATATATATATATATATATATATATATATATATATATATATATATATATATATATATATATATATATATATATATGGACATAGACGTCGTCCGAAACAGTGAAATTATCACTAATTGGGTATGCAAAGTGTTAGGTTGGACTGAAAATATTACTTTTCATTCCGGTTTCCAATAGCTCGCCCCTTTTCACCTCTTACATAGAGTATTTCTAGCGTACTCTCGACTATATACTGTAATGCTTTCAGACAAATTATGTGAGCCCTCTCATTCCCTTCCCCTTCTTCGAGTATTTCCTTTCATTTAATTTGGAAATTGCGGAACTTAAGCTACCTCGTTTCTTCACAATATTCGTTAGGGAATTTGGTGGAAGTTGGTGTTGTGGTCGGTGCTTCAAATATTTCTTCGGTTCATTCTTCTTTAATTTCTTTAACATTCGTGGCTTTTAGTATTCATTTTGTCCAAAGACGCCTACTATTCTTAGACTTCAAAATATCTCTCTTGTTCTGACCCGAAACTATGTTATATGAACTCACCGAAATCAAGCCCTAACCAATATGATAGAGCGTTTTATTCTCTCTTCAACCATAGACGGATTTTGCCTATATATGGGCAACGTTATCTGTAACCGCCATTTTAATTTGGAATCTACATAATTTTCTATTTTGCAGTTTAGGCTTTCTCCAGTTGTTTTCTTATTTCTACATCTTGTTCCATCTTTAAAGTCTCAAGCACTTCCCTGTAGAGATGAAACGTATTTAGCAATTATGTTCTCCAAATTGGTTGTAGTATTTTGAATTCCACATAATAATGGATGGGAGGTTTCCCTCGAAATATATAGAACCACATAAACGAGGTGATCCTATCAGGCATGGAGAAGTACTTCTCCAATTACATTCCCTTTAGCATTAAACTTGTAACTTAACTTTTCTTGTCCTAGAGCTATTCGTAACAGGAACGTTGTCTTCAGGAATTACCATGGCTTCTCTTCAAACTCCAGAAACTAATTATATCTAAATTATTTTATCTGAATCATCTCGGAAACGAATAAAATCTCTTTTTCAATGACACTAAAATGTTTTCCTCCCTAGAAAATACCATAATACTTAAGGCTTCCCTTCTTCACATTCGTTTTGATATTTGGAAAAAAATTCTCTTAACTTAACTTCTTTCCCTATCTAGTCTTTAGAGTCTTCTGATGAGACGCCACTGCTGTTCTACTTAGTGCTAAATCCGAGTTGATTCTTCGCTAGAGTATTTACACCTTGTCAAATTTTAAACGATTTTGTAACTGTATCTTCTAGAGATTTTCTTTTCACATCGAACTATTGCATTAATCTCCTTTTTATATCGCTATTATAGCATAGTCTTATGAGGAGCTCCGGCTACTGATCTGTTTACACAGTCTCATCCTCTCTCTAACTCTCTGACCCCAGACCCAGCTGCTATGCTTAATCTTAATCTAGTCTTTTGGTAAAGTCTGAAACATTCTTTCTTCTATTTTCAACACTCCCTTTGAATTGAATACCTTCAATAGTAATATATTGGTTCATGTCAGACTTTTATTTGAAAATGCCATTGAATTTTTCATAGTTTGGTTAAATATTCCTAGGTCTCATCTTTTCTCACCAGAGTCGACGTATATATATATATATATATATATATATATATATATATATATATATATATATATATATATATATATATATATATATATATATATATATATATATATATATATATATATATATATATATATATATATATATATATATATATATATATATATATATATATATATATATATATATATATATATATATATATATATATATATATATATATATATATATATATATATATATATATATATATATATATATATATATATATATATATATATATATATATACAAAATTTCAATTAATATTTGAAAATTAAAATAGAACAAAATAGAAATTAATTATGAAGAATCAAACCTTGTTAGTAATTTTAAATCTTTTTCGCAGTCATGATGAGAAAGTGAACAACCCTCGCTCCATATTCAACATTTATGCCCAAATTATAAGACGCCTTTGAGTGATTCTGGATTTCATTCCCTGCTCTTTTTCTGAAATATAAGACAGGTATTTTTAATAAAATTTTACTTTTATTTTTAAGTTAATCTTACTTTTATTTTTAATTTGGTGAAATAAAAATTAAGCTTAAAATCGTTGTTGGAATTTTTTTTTTTTTTTTTTTTTTTTTTTTTTTTTTTTTTTTTTTACTAAAGTTTCAATTGATAACGAAGTATGGTATCAGAAATAACAGGAAATATAATAATAATAATAATAATAATAATAATAATAATTAATAATAATCTTTGTGTTAATGTTCCACTATTATTTCATATTCTCTCATCGTTTATTGCAACCTATTAATAAGACATTCTCTCTCTCTCTCTCTCTCTCTCTCTCTCTCTCTCTCTCTCTCTCTCTCTCTCTCTCTCTCTCTCTCTCTCTCTCTCTCTCTCTCTCTCTCTCTCTCTCTCTCTCTCTCTCTCTCTCTCTCTCTCTCTCTCTCTCTCTCTCTCTCTCTCTCTCTCTCTCTCTCTCTCTCTCTCTCTCTCTCTCTCTCTCTCTCTCTCTCTCTCTCTCTCTCTCTCTCTCTCTCTCTCTCTCTCTCTCTCTCTCTCTCTCTCTCTCTCTCTCTCTCTCTCTCTCTCTCTCTCTCTCTCTCTCTCTCTCTCTCTCTCTCTCTCTCTCTCTCTCTCTCTCTCTCTCTCTCTCTCTCCTCTCTCTCTCTCTCTCTCTCTCTCTCTCTCTCTCTCTCTCTCTCTCTCTCTCTCTCTCTCTCTCTCTCTCTCTCTCTCTCTCTCTCTCTCTCTCTCTCTCTCTCTCTCTCTCTCTCTCTCTCTCTCTCTCAAAATCAAAAAAAAAAAAAAAATAAAAAAAAAAAAAAAAAAACTTTTATATATATATATATATATATATATATATATATATATATATATATATATATATATATATATATATATATATATATATATATATATATATATATATATATATATATATATATATATATATATATATATATATATTATTTAGTACAAAATAAAAAAAAAAAGCTAGCTTGTAGCCGCATCATTTCAGAAGAGGTTGCCAACGTATTAATTTTTTTCCTATTATTCAAGTTGGTTATCTCTTGTTTGGTTTTATTTCTTTTAGATTTTTATAAAAAATTAAGTAAAAGTATTAATTAAAAATAGTAATTAAATTTCAAAGTATAATTAAAAAAAAAAAAGCACACACACACACATTAAGCATAAATATACACTTGCCTTTACACACTTGAACTCTTTCTTACACTGTAAGGCTCTTGTCGAATATAAGCAATGGGAGAGTAGGATATTAGGGATGCCGAAAGAACATCGATATATGTATATATATCGATATTAACATTTTTCCGATAGTATCAAAAAGTATCGATGATATTTTTTAGCCAATATATCGATATTTTGTTCAAAGTATATATATATATATATATATATATATATATATATATATATATATATATATATATATATATATAATATATATATATAGGCTTAGGTGTAGATTGTTTCAGAGTTTCGATATTTTTTATATCGATATTTTATTTTAATCGATATCCTTAACATTTTTTACAGAAATTTTAGTTTAAGTTTCACTGAGATTGTGATAGGTAGCTGTATGTCGCGGCAACGTTCTTGTATTGGTTAGGCCTCTTTTACGGCAACTTCGGTAGTTCAGGTTATGATAAGTCGAACTGTACCCTAGAAAAGTAAGTAATAATAATATGTGTGGTTTAATAGGGTCGTAGGCCTGTATCTCGCGGCAACGTTCTTGTATAGGTGAGGCCTCTTTTACGGCAGCTTCGATATTTTCGAATATCGATATTTTCTAAAAATCGAAACTCAGAAACAATCTACACCTTTACCACATATATATATATATATATATATATATATATATATATATATATATATATATATATATATATATATATATATATATATATATATATATATATATATATATATATATATATATATATATATATTATATATTTTTTTTTTTTCTTTTTTTTTTAATAAAAATGTGCATCTTTCATCAGTTTCATGTGCGCCCGCCTTGTTAGATGATGACAACATTTGACCTTAGAAGGATCGAGTGACCTCAGCGAAGAAGGAAGGTCATCCAAAAGAAGTAGAGACCTAGAGGGGTAACAATTTTTATGAAATATTTCAATTGCATATTTTTACTTTGCAATTTATATAACGTAAAATAATGAAAGTATCTTATAAAATACAGTACAGAACTAGTTTGGTATGCAGAGGTTAAATAATTAAATTTTTATTTAAAAAAAAAAAAAAAAAAAAAAAAAAAAAAAAAAAAAAAAAAAAAAAAAAAAAAAAAAAAAAAAAAAAAAAAAAAAAAAAAAAATATATATATATATATATATATATATATATATATATATATATATATATATATATATATATATATATATATATATATATATATATATATATATATATATATATATATATATATATATATATATATATATATATATATATATATATATATATATATATTAGTGATGGATCAAATGTCATTTTTTTCTCATTTGCAGATGCAGATAATAGAATTTTCATCAAGGGTGGATGCGGATGTTGAATTTCAAAATGCGGATGCGGATGTTGAATTTTCGAAAGTGCGGATGCGGATGTCAATTTTGATGAGGACGCGAATGTGTATCCCATATATATATATATATATATATATATATATATATATATATATATATATATATATATATATATATATATATATATATATATATATATATATATATATATATATATATATATATATATATATATATATATATATTTATATAATGCTTTCTCTCCAACAGCTCCACCATGCCCTAAACGTACTTTCTGGCACTTTAATCGGCTAATTGGGGGGCAATGCGCCGCTTCTTTGCTACCTATCATTGGAGTGAATCTTGCTTTATCTCTGGGGATGCTTCTGTCTCTGCTGAAAAGGTAGGGACAGTGATCCTTGACGGGATGGGCAGATTCATTCCATCTACAACTAAATCTTTTTCTCCTCAAAATCCATGGTTCGATGGCAACTATTCTCTTGTCCTTCGGGAGAGAGACAATGCTTATCGTGCATGGAAAAACTCTCCTTCTCCTATCACTCTTGCTAATTTTCATTCCGCTCGGAATCGTTGCAGGGATGTTCTTCGACGGTCTAAGCGTGCTTTCATAAAAAGGAA